>VZRO01000190.1:897430-916379 GCA_013397915.1 Daphoenositta chrysoptera | reverse complement strand
GTGGGAGAGAGGGCAGTGTCCGGCAGGAGAGAGGGCAGTGTCCGGTGGGAGAGAGGGCAGTGTCCGGCGGGAGAGAGGGCAGCGTCCGGCAGCACCTCGTGCAGAGCGCTGGAGCCAGCCCCGGGGCAGGATGTGCAGGATATGCAGGATATCCAGGATGTGCAGGATATCCAGGATATGCAGGATGTGCTGGATGTGCAGGATATGCAGGATGTGCAGGACATGCAGGATATCCAGGATGTGCCGGATGTGCAGGATATGCAGGATGTGCAGGGTGTGCCGGATGTGCAGGATATGCAGGATGTGCAGGGTGTGTCGAATGTGNATATGCAGGATGTGCAGGGTGTGTCGAATGTGCGTCAGCTCCAGCCTGAGCAGGTGCTTTGGTTCCTGCTGGATGTGCAGGATATGCAGGATGTGCAGGATGTGGGGTCACGCTCCAATGGGCTGTCAGCGCGGGGCATCCTGAGCAGGGTTATTTTTTTATGCTGGATGGGAGCATTTAAGGTAACATTTGATCATTATATTTCAACTCCTCTGTAACCACGGAGACCAGGAGCTTCCTAAAGCAAAGCAGGAGCTCTCGAGGTGCAGCTGGAACTCGCTCAGACATTTCTGCCTCTTTTGGCCCTTTGTCAAATCCTTTTGCTTTCGGGAAAATGGAACAAAGAATCAGAGTGGCATATGCAGAATATTACACTTCAAATTAAAATTCAGTGGGATAAACGTTAGTGGATCTGCATTTGAAAACAAAGGGTAACTCTCAAAAGCCCCTCTCCCACAGCCCCTGCTCTGAACATGGAGGGTGTATGCCAAGAAAACGAGCAGGTACAGCAGATCTCTTCCTTCTCTGTAAAACAAAAGCAAGAGGACCTGTACCTGGAAATGACAGAAACTGAGGAGGTGGAAAAATATGATGGAAAATATCTCATTAATCATATATATTTAAATCTGTGAACTGTTGGATAGGGATAGAAAAGCCTCTATCATCTGACATCCCATGATTAATTGTTCCCACTGTGACTGACAGGGTTGCATTGTGGCAGGTCCAGTTTGAAGACAAGCACTCTGATGGATCAATGCAGTGAAGCCTGACTTTGTTTAGCATTCCTGCATCTTGAGCTAATTCTTTTGCTAAATGTACACATGGTCCTGCCTTAGTTTTGTTAGATGATCAACAACTTTGTTGTCATTCTTAGTTCCTTACACTCGTGTTCAGAGAAGAGAATTTATTTGCTTTATTGAATTGCAGTGTGTTTAATCTTGGGATATGGCAGCAGAGAAAAATGTTCAGGGTTTTATTTCTGTAATTCAAAGTAGGAGCTGAGTTTCAGTCCTGTCTGTGGCTGATGAGTCCCCTCAAGAGCTGGGATCTCTGGAGTCAGTGATTTCAGTGTCCAGGTCACATCCCTGAGGGAGCTGAGCTGCCCTGCCCCAGCTCCCAGCAGGAACTCTCACCTCCAGCAGTCCATGGAGGGAAGCAAACTGAAGAGAGAATGTTTCCTGGATATGGAGCAAATAGTTCTGTGAAGCAGCAATAAAGCCAACCCTTAAGGAGAGCCCATGGATTCCTGTTCCTCGTCCTTACCTTAACTTGTCCAGCAGCTGGCTCACTCCTCTCACTGGGAATGCCCAACACCTTTCCCTGTGCCAGCAGGAAATGGGGGATTCTGCAGCAGAGTGTGTTTTACTGAATCCCAAAACCCCAAGAACATGCAAGTCTGCCTTGTGTTTACCAAGATTGTTGGCAGCTCCTTTTGTGTGGCAGCAATTTGTATCCAGCAGGGAGGGAGGAGGGATCAAGCCCTGTGTGCAAGGATGTGCTGGGGAAATGCACTTGTGGCAATGAAAATTCATTGATTTGTGTGCAATGAGTTGTCACATGTCAGGAGACACAAATAACAAATATGGATGAATTTCAATAGGATTTTTAAAGTTATCTGGAAATGATCCTGAGTCTCACTGCAGTTCTGTGAGATTTCAGCCCACACAATCATCATCTTGTTCAGAGAATTGTTATACATAAAGTTTGAGTAGCTGTGGGGGAATTGTTTTATTTTCTCTGTATTATACAGAAGACAGAATTTAATGACAGGAGAGGAAATGTCAGAACTAAATAAATGACTAATTCCTTGCAGCAGTAGATCTGGTGCCATAAAACATAAGTTAATAAATGACAACTGTTTAGACAGGCTTGAGCCACCCTTGCTCTTCCAAGCATTTTAATGGCAGGGGGGGATTGTGAATGCTCTTCTCTGAAGCCAAGGAGCTGTGGCAGTACCTGGAATTACGTTGGGATGCTGCCCAGGGTGTGGGCTGGGTGGGCAGCCTCAGGTGTGGGTTGTGCAGCTGCACAGAGGTGCTGCCAACTTCCTCTTCTTCCTGGGCAGCTCTGCCTCACTTCAGGCTAAAAAATACCTCCCTTGCCCTAAAAAAGCCAGTGAGTGATGGGATCAGGGGTATCTTTGTGTCCTTGGAGCAAAGCATTCTCTGTTAACAGAGCAGACAAAGTGAGTTGCTAGCTCTCACCACTCCATCCTGCCCTTCTCCTACAGACCCTCTCCGGGGCTGCTCCTCCAGCAGCTTCGTGTGCCTGCCTCTGTCCCCTGCCAGCCCCGTCCCCCTTCCTTCCCAAAACCCTGTGTACCCACCCCGGGGTACCAGCCATAGCACATCCCACTGCCTCTGAGCCAGGAACAACAGCATTCCAGGGTTTATATGCCTGCATTAATCTTTAAGATTGGATGATCTGCTTTGCAGTGTATTGAGGAAAAAAAAGGTCCTGTTTTTCTCCTTAAAAAAATCAATGTGCAGATGTGGCAGGGGAGCAGTCTCAGGCTCAGGATGTATTGATATCAAAATGTGTAGAGGGATCATTCAGCAACAGGCTGTTTAAAAATCCAGAAGACAAGTTGGGAAGGAGATTTAATAAGGAAGGAAATGATCTGTGTTGTGTTTTCCTGGAGCAGCTGCTGTTTATGAAATTGAGGCACCAACACTGTGTGACATCACAGAGGTAGAAGGGTGGAATAAAGAGAGTTCAGAGACAGTAGGAGCTTATGTTGGGACATGGTTATATTGGGATCTCTTGTTTGGTGGAAGACAGTCCTATAATTTAAGATCTGTAATTAGTTTAAGGTCTATGTTGTTATGAAGATATTTTTCCCAAAAGTGCCAATATGCAGCTTGATTTCAGTAGTAACATGACTTATTAGAGACTCCTTAATATTTGTTAAAATTGGCAGTGGAGAGTCAGAGAGGCTCTTTGTAATTCTGGTATCTCCTTCAATGAACTTGGAATCATCTGTTAGCAGCAAATTAGTGAACAGCTGTAATTATGCTAAAAATATAATGTTGAGAGGATTAAGGCAGGCCAGGAAGTGGCTGAGCAGTGGGGTGGCACAAGGCAAAGTGAATCTGCCCAAAGCAGCGGCCACGACCACGGCTCACAGGCAGCATTGACCCCGTGTGCCAGGGAAGGACAAGGCTGGAAATTCATGGATTTACTGGGTTATCGAGGGCTGCCCTGGAGCTGCAGGGGAACGAGCAGTCTGACATTGCACATGCTTCGGTTCAAAGGACATGGCACTGAAAGGCAGCGATGTCCCTCGGCTTGCTGGCAGGGAGATCTTTGCTCCAGAGACGAGCTCGTTGGTGATGAGCCTGGGGAGCCACACGTCTGTCTGGGCCACAGCCCCGTGTCCCTCTGTGGCCTGGGCCACAGCCCAGTGTCCTGCCAGGATCCCCAAACCTTCAGCCCACCACCTGTAAGGTTTTCCCCACATCATTCTTTGCCTTCCTGCTCCTTCTTCACCTGAAGCTGCCTTTTCCCTGTAGATCTGAGCTGGACCCCTTCCCGTGGCTGGGCAGGGCAGGAGTGGCCGGGTGCAGGTGCCCCCTCCTCCTCTATCCATACACTCCCACCCTTGCTCTGTTCCAGGATTTGTCACCACAAACTGCACATACAGATGTGGAAAAGCAGCAAAAGAACTAATAAAATGTGTTCCCATTATAAATTCATGAGCGAGGTAATGGAATAGGATCATTCTGACACAAGGGTTATTTTCTATTTGCATTTTTAATTTGAAACATTCAGGACAGTTTGAGAGTTTTGACGTGTAATAAAACCCTGACCTGTTTTCTGCCAAATTGCAGTTGCACGGCCTTGGCTTAGCAATATATTGCCAGCTGGAACTGGGGCAAAGTAAATCCACATACATTATATAACTTGAATTGGTTTATACAAGGAGAAAGGGATGTATCTTAAGCCTTTTAAATAAGGGATAAGTGCAATACTGGGAATTTGTTAATATTATCTCATGCTAAATTTTAAAATGCATTTCCACGTGCAGCATTTAAAGATGAGGCTGTTTAAAGGATGGGATCAGTGGCTTCCCTGTGTCTGGGAGCTGCCACTGTAGGGATGGGACTGAGTGTTGTGCTGTGGGTGGATATTGCTGGGGTGAGATAATGCTGGGAGGAGCTTGGTGGATACACCTGGATGGACGGGGAGAGCTCTTCTTCAGAGCCAGAGAAGTGAGGAAATTGATGATTTGTCAGAGTGAATAGAAATAGTTGTGGTTTAAGGCCCAGGCTCTCCTGTAATGTTCATTAAAGTCAGTGAAGAGCTCCAAAAATAGCTCCTTTTGTCAGTATTATTGAGCAATCTGGAGAGAACCATCCAAAACTTTAAATTTTAGTAGACGAAAATTAATTTATTGACATTTTAAAGTATATTGACTGCTTTGGGGAGGCTAGAGGATAATACTTTGAAATATCTCAGTTGTGCAGGATTTTTTATGTCATCATTTCAGTGTCAAAGCCCAGGGCAGAGCACAGAGGGACCAAAGCTGTGATCTTAGTGACTCCTACGTACACCAATATATAATGTATAATGCATTATATATTATATATTCTATATTACATATGCATAACTTCATGCTCCTGGAGTGACTGGGGGGCAGGGTGCAGTGGGACAGGGGTGAGCACTGCAATGGGAAATGCAATTCAGGGATCTTGCAGCAGTAAGTGAAGTACAAAAGGCAAATTAAAAATAAATCAACTAAAAACAGACTGTGCATCAACAAACCTGGAACTCGACACACTGTCAGTCATCAGTCCCCAGATGAGCCCCAGGTGCCCGGACAATGAGGGGAGGGCACAGCACTGCTCAGCTGCTGCTGCCCAAAATGCAGCCCTGCCAGAGAGGCTGGGCATTGTTTCCACATGAGGGCACGGGGCTGCTCTGGGAGGAGCCGGTGTCACAAACCCCCCCCCCCCTCTAGCTGGCAGGGGACAGTTGTCAGGCACAGGACAAAGGCCAAAGAATGGCCTTTTAAGACTGTTTTACTCTTATTTTCAGTAGGGTTTTTATGCTGTCATTGCCATGAGCATTGGCACGTTGGAGGTTGTGAAATGATTTGACTAAATCTGAATGTTGAGGTTTGTGCTGCCCTTGTCCTTCCCCCAGGGAGAACAGGAAACAATTCCTTCCCAATACCCCATCCAACCCTGCCTCTGGCAGCGGGAAGCCATTCCCCCTTGTCCTGTCCCTCCAGCTCCTGGTGTGCTTTCCCAAGTTCCTGGTGCCCTTTCCCAAGTCCTGCTGCTGTGGAGTTGTTGGAAGGACATGGGTGGCATCCTTGTGACAGTTCAGAACTCCTGGAAGAAGTCACAGAAGGGATGACCCAAGGTTCCTTTAAGCTGTGTGAAGGACACTGTTTTAAATGAAATTCTCTGGGATCAATTGTAACTCAGCTGAGCTGATTTTAGGAGGACAGAGCCATGGCACCAAATCCTGCACTGGCCTGCAGACCTGTCCCCTGTCACCTGTGGGATGAGGGCACCTGGCCCTGGGAGGGTCACAGTCAGTTGCTCAAGGAGCTACACAAACAGAGATCAAGGACTTAGTCAGTACATTGGAGATCCTTAATTTAATAACTGTACACCATCAAGAATGATGTGTTAATATATCAGTACAGAAAGACATGACACTGAATATTAATTGTCTCCATTTGAATGTGGCTTAATACATCCAGAATTTAAGGTCAATGTAATTACCTTTGCTACTAATTTAATTAGCATTCATTTAGAAGAAAACATCCTTTGGCATTTGACAGCATTTAAACTTTATGTTGCTTGTTCAGAAATAACTCCCAAGGGAAAAAAGTCACTTAGGGAATGTCTGAAAAATCCCAAACTGTTTGGAAATGAAACTGTTGCTTCAATTTCCTTCCCATGTATCTGCTCATACAAAAGTAAACCTTGGGGTTTCAGAATCCTTAATTTGCACGAAGGAATGTATCAGATAATAATGATAGTAATATTCACTGAATATATTTGTGTCAGTTACCAGCAGCATCAGTCTCTCTGGAGAGAAGTAAGTGATTTTTGTGCTTCTTTTGGGGCTTCTGTGTATTGTAAACTATTGCTGCTGGTTGATGATGATGGTAACTGTTCATATAACATGTGGAATATTTTGACTTCGGTATTTTTGGTAATTTTTGTAGCCTAGAAAAGTCGATGGCAGTTCACCGGCTGAAGCAGCCAAGCCTGGTGCCCAGGTAAAAATCCATGAAAAATTCTAATACACATTTAGAAAACATGAAGTTCTTGCTATCTGCTATGGTGATCCAGCAGAGATTATCACACCCCCAGGAGGGTGGTTTTCCTCCATTTTTGCTTTAAATTCAAACTTCAAGATAACTTATCAAAAGACTATTTTTAGAGATTATAGCCCTATAAAATTCTTCAAAACTATCTTTTTTCCCCTAGCCTTCAGGCTTTTTTTGCCTGTCCTTTTACTAGCAGCATGATCTTAAAGCTCTTAAGCCCTTACAAAAGATAACATGCTCTTGATGAGGTTTAAAGATAGATTATTTCAGATTAATTTAAATGAACCAAGAATAAACTAACTCTGAGGAAAGCCTTTTACTGAACTAAGAATTTCTGCATTTTTGCAGACGTAAAAGTGGAGTAATTAAAGTGGTGAATTTCTGTGTGCAGGGAAGGGCTTGGAAAAAGGACCATTGGCCTTTTGTCTCTTGAATGAGGATTTTATAAACCCATTTGCCTTCAAAATATAACACCAATTAGGGGAAATTTCGCTTGTGACCTCCTTTGTCATTTGAGGTGCATTGAAAAACACGCTGATTTTTGAGGAAAGACAGGTGAGTTCTGGCATTATTCTTTGCTCCCTAAGAACGCGGGAAGGGGGTTGAGAGGTGGAGTAACAGAAATGTGGATCATGGAAATGTTTTCCGGGGCAGGGCTGTTGCAGAAGGAGCTCCCTTCCCAGTACTGATCTTCTCTCATCAGTGTGGTGACTATTCTGCATTATTTCCTGGTGCCTGTGGCTGTGAGGTATCACTGAGGTGGCGGAGGGAAAAGGGAGAGCTGCCTCGCTGTTTTCTATCTGTAGGTTCTGCATCCTAAGAGGAGGGGTTTGCATCCAGAAGTCCAAGACAAAATGATATTTCTCCTATGTAAACGTTATGTAATGTAATTAATTCCATAAATAGTTCATTATTCTTCATTTTTTAATCATTCAGAAGACTTTTACCCAAACCCTGAGCCATTTGCTGGCCTGGCTGCCTGGCACTGCGGGCAGGGATTGCCATCTGCTGGCAGCCAGCCCCGCCTGGAGCAGCAGAGGCTCCAGGAGAGATTCCCATTGCTCAGGTCCTGGAGGAGCTGTGTGACCTGCTGAGACCCCAGCACTTCCATCTAAGCTGGGCAGTGACAAGGGACAGGCAGTGACAAGGGACGGGCAGTGACCAGGGACGGGCAGTGACAAGGGGTGGGCAGTGACAAGGGACGGGCAGTGACCAGGGACGGGCAGTGACAAGGGACGGGCAGTGACAAAGCCCCGAGCCCTGAGTGCCCAAGTGCCCGGGGTGGTGCCGGGGCTGAGCCCGAGCCCGTGCAGTGCCCGGGATTAGGCAGAGTGTGCCAGGAGCCAGCGTGCAGCCCGGGGTCTGGGGTCCAGGACAGGTCTGCAAGTCAGAGACTCTCCCTGGAGTGCTGAAGGGCTGGACGGGGCTGGGAGCAGCCTGGTCTGTGGAAGGGGGTGGAACGAGATGGGATTTAAGGTCTCTTCTGACCCAAACCAAGAACTGGCTTCCAAAACCTAAAACTGGTCAATTCTGGGAGCTTAGTTTGGGGCAAAACACAGTGAAGAACCTACAGAATTGAGAAGGGCAGAGATATTTAATGTCAAACAAGCAGCAAAGTCTCTGTGCCTGTAAATATTGCTCTGGGTTCCCCAGGTGATCTGAACAGCAGCCAGACTGCCCATGCCTGTTGCCTTGGAGCATCCTTGGCCAGTGCCAGAGGGACCTCAGGCTGAGGAAGGGGGTTCAGGTGCTTCGTATCCTGTAACTGTTGTGGATTAATGTGAACAGGGGCAAATCCACCCCAGGGTGGGGAAACTCCTTTTCCAAAGCCCCAAAGTGAATACATCTTTCCTGAGGAATGTTTCCAAACCAGCAGGTTTAGTTTGTTTAAAATCCCCAACCCACACCTTTTTGTGTGCACAGAGCTGCAGTGGCTCTGCTGACTGAGGCAGCAGAACCTCCTGGTTCCCTGCAAACAGGAATTTGCTCTGGCTGTCACAAGAGGGAACTGCAGCACCAGCTTGGAGCTGCTGTTCTTCACACACCTTTTCTCTAAGGACTCCGTGGCTCAGTCATATATTCCTCCTAAAACTGCTCTGTTCTTACAAATAAGATTATCTTGTCATTTGGGCATGAAATTGTCCATTTTTATTGCTTTTGAGAGCTTTATTTCTGGTCAGGTAAAACTTGGTCATATCTTCATGGCTTTTCAAGGCTTGCAAAGCTTTTTTCAATTAAGTGATTTGCCATGGTAATTTTAAAAGTGTATTTTTCCCAGCACAGAGGGTTCATTTAAAAAGGAAAATATAAACGATAGGAAAAGCAAGGACGAGGATCCCTCTCATGTTCTCCCTCGGGTAGTTGGACTGCAAAAGGAGGGAACATCTCCGTGGAGGTATGGAATCAGAGAAGCTGATGCTAGAATCACCTGGAAAAGGAAGGAGAAGATGACCTGGCTGGTTGTCTGCAAAATGAGTGTGAGGCAGCCTCTCCAGGAGCACAGTGCCTGCCTGGCACCGAAATCCCAGGGGTCCAGCTGGCATTCCCAGGGGTGAGTCTGGAGGGTATGGAGCTCTCTGTCACTCACAGGAACTGCTGGGACACATTGGGGGGTCCCTGCACCTGGGTATGGCTTGGATTTATCAGAAGTTTTCTTTGGCTCTTGAGTTTTGTCCCAACCTTGCTTTTCCCAGATTTTAAGAACAGGGAGTCCTCATATGGCCAGGTAAGAGCAGGATATCTGCAGGTGTCTCTGCTGGGGAAGGTGACTTTAGGGCTGGCTTGTACCCTCTTGAGCTGTAGATTTTTAATACGTAGTGGTGCTGGGCAGATTGTTGCACTTGGTGATCTTAAAGGTCTTTTCCAACATTAACCATTCCCTGATTCTGCAAAAATGTAGAATAAAAGATTCTGAAGAAATCCTTCATTTTGCTCTGAAGAGGACATTGAAATTAACTTGCTGCATTTTATCCAGTGTTTCTGGTCAACTGGAATGGTCAGATCAAGAAACAAATTAGCTAAATCCTGGACAAACATGACATTTTAGAAAATCTTTCACAATTTATGGTAATGAACATACCCTTTTTTCTTCAGCCAGTTTGTGTTTTGCCATTGTGTTCCTTGCTGGCACAAGCCAATGTTCTTTCAGAGGACACAGTAAGATCAAATAAAGATGTTTTCAGCCTGTGTCTGACTTTGCCCAGCACATGAGCTGAAATCACACAGGCCAGTGGTGGTTCGTGAATGCAGCAGCTTCACTCTGGTCAGTTGTTTTCAACCAGGAAATGCAAGGCTGCACCAAGACCTGGGACACACATCCCAGCTGAGCAGTTCAGTCACTTGTTTTTCAGAAGTTAGAACAAAGGAGCAGCCAAAAATGCAATCCAGTCTCCAGCTGTTCCCACCCCTGTGTCCGGGTACGGCCAGAGCACCGTGGTAAAACCCTTGTTGGGTGTCCCAGGTGGCTCCTGCCTCCTGCTCTGCTGCCTCCCCTCCTCAGCCACCCTCTGGAGGAAGCTTTCCCTGCCCGCTGAGCCTGAAGTGGTAGGTGAGGGGTGCTGCAACTGCTGCAGGGCAGGCTGGGGGCTCTGTGTGTCCTGGAGCTCCCCTGGGGCTCCTCCCAGCTTTGTGCCACCACCATGGAGCCGTGCAAGAGGTGACAGCTCTGGCCAAAAACACTTCCCTGTGCCTGCACCAGGGAGTCTTCCTTAAACTTCGCTGCACACAGAGTGCACTGCAGGTTATTTTTGCTCATCCAAAGAAATAGAATGGAGTAATTATTAACTTCATTGTTCTGTCACAGCAGAAAAATCACATGGAAAATGCAGCATGGTAGGCCTGGGGTTCTGACTTGGTCCAGGAGTTAGGATTCAGTGCAAATACAAGTGACACATTAAATGCCTTTCAGTTCTGAAGAAAATACCAATGAGACAGTAAAAGCCACAGCAACAGGTTGCAGTAATGTATAAATCATAACTCACTTCCTCCAGAAAGCTGCCATTTCTCAAATCATAAAAATCCCTGGGGTTTATGGTGTGTGATGGGCTGGGTTCCCTTCCAGAATAATAATCACAGGACAGGAAGAAATGGGTGAAGTTTTTATAAGGAGAATCTGAAAGCTGTCCTGTGGCTGACCCTGAGCTGGGCAGCTTTGGCAGCTGAGCTGTCCCTGAGGGGGCTCAGTGCCCGCTCAGCTCAGGGGGAGGACGTGGCTGCGGAGCTGCTCTGGGTCCCTGGGTCCCTGAGTGGTTTCGGACACGGCTCCGTGTTGGGCTGCTGCCATCCCTGGCCGTGCCCTGGCCGTGCCCTGGCCGTGCCCTGGCCGTGCCCTGGGCTCGTGGTGCTGCTCCTCACCTCGCAGCCACCAGCCCCGGGCTCTGCAGGGCCGGGGACGCCGGGGCTGCCGCTGGAGGATGAGGTGTCAGGAGATGGAGCTGTGCCCTGCGCCAGCTCCAGGGGAATTTGCCTTCCCTCAGCTGCCAGGGACGGAGCTGTACAAAGGCAAAGCCCACCTCGTTATCGATGCTATTCTGAGCCACCAGTGGGGACTGATCCAGGAATGGCATGGCTCGTGGAGATCTCTGCACCATGGTGCTGTTTCCCCATCGTATCTGCAGCTGTTCTTTGCAGATATCTCAGCATTCAGCTGAGTGATGCATCTCTCTCTGCCAGACGAAATGATGTGTAGGCCCAGAGCCCTAGGAAGCAGCATGTGGAATTATTTAGTAGCATAATATATGGATTTTTTCAGGTCTTCGGTTGCATAGTTATCAAATAAATCAGCCTTTATTTTCACGATGTAAATGGGAATAGAAGTAATGTGTAGCAATTTGTAAGGGACCTTTCAAATGCTAAGATTGGTGTGACTAATAAAATGCATTTCATTAGACAAATTTTCCACACATAAACCTATTTTGTGAATGCAATAATCTGATATTCTCATATGTTAGTCTGCAGGTCACAAGAGAGTATGGTAAAGTCATAAAAAAATTCAAGGCATATAAACTTGGCTTTTGATTTGCTAGTAAATCGGGATTTTTTCTTAAAGGAAAAAGATCAATTGAAAGAAATGTGATTTAAAAATTAATACCAGCATTACAAAGCTATAAAGATTTTATTACTTGGAGCATTCCGTTTGTGAAGATGGGTTGTTCTGTCCTTCTAATCTCCTCTAAAGCAGTGTAGGCTGCAGTTATTTATAGGGATCATATAGAATTTGTAAAACAAAGTGTTTCTTTGCCAGCCTCCTGCTTGTGGGTGCAGATTCCCAGAGGTTACAAGTACAGTAACAAAGACAGAAATGCGACATTCCAGTATTTGATCTCTGGGTACTGGTGCAGTGATGAAGATTGGGATGTGCTCTAGGCATATTGGGTATTTTAACACAAAAAATGGCCAACTTGCCTTGCAAAGTGGGGGGAGGTCGGTGAGGTTCTGACAGTTCCTGCCCAAACAACCAGGCACTAAAAGGATTTTTCCCCTTAAAATCACTTCTCCTATGGAAAGCCTTGCAGCCCTGCTACCTTACTAATTTTGGCCCTAATTCCTTTAAAGCACTGTAGACATTTAAAGCATTTGAAGTGATTCCCAGCTTCGAGCAATTAATGGGAATGAAGTCCCAGAGGCTGCCCCAAAGACCAATCTGTTTGAGCACCTCAGTGAGCTGGAGGCTAAAAAGGAATCTCATTTCTGAGCCCAGCTGCCCATCCCAGTGTAACTCTGGATATTGAGTATCTCAGTGTCCCGGCACAAACACAGAGGGAAAAACATAAAACAAGATCACGTTATTGGAAACACAAATAGAAATGAGGAAATTTTTGTTCTTGTGTATTGTTCTTCATCAGCAAAGCAGTAGATGCGTTTTGCCACGGATCATTCTGAGTATTTTCTTAAGCCTTGTGTCCTCTCCTTGTTTTTATATTTTGAAGCCATCCCTCTGCTTTTTTTTTGGCTGTTGGACTGAGCTCTATTGTAGGATTGATGTCTGCAGTTCATTCCTCAGTTCCCAACAGAAGATGTGTTGTTTAAAATAATGTCTATATTGTTACTCTATTCTTTGCTGCAGTTACAACTTTCATCTCATTTAAGTCCAGCTTTGGACGTGCAGGACAGCACTCACTGGAGGAGCAGTTACCCAAACTGGTGTGAGCAGCAATGACTCGCTGCCCTTGCTTGTGGCAACTGAGCCTGGAAGGATCCCAATCCCTGAAGGTCAGATGGTCTTGTCAGGAATACATGATTCCTGGTGGAAATTATTTCCATGAGATCAGATGGATAGATATAATTAGCAGAACCAGATAGGATTCTTACAGGAACAGCTGTGCAGCCAACAAAGTTATTGTATCAGAGATTTTTTTTTTTTCAGTAAATATTTTACACAGAGTCATATTTCTTTTTACAACAAATTGGATCTTATCCCAAAAGGATTTGCTTTATAGCAAAGCCAGACAAAGGAAGTAAAGCTCACGGTTTATTCTCTTGTCTCAAAATGTTGTGATAGGCTGAACTGTGCATGGCATAATAAAGTGTTCCATAGCCCTGAGTTTTATTGTAAGATCGATCCCATTTTGGAGAAGCAGTAATGAAATCCCCTTCCTCAGGTGGTGCCTGGGGAAGGGCTGTCCCTCCCAGCTGTGTTGGAGCTGTGATGTTGGACATGCTCCTGCCCCCTTTTGCTCTGCAAAGCAGCCCTTCCTTGGGATTGAACTTCTGCAAGTAGGAGATAGCTGGTGGTGCTTAGCAGAGAACTAACAACTGCAGGAATACCTGCACAGGGATCCTGAGCAGGGCTTGGCTGGACTTTCCATAGGAGAAAAGATTGGGGGACACAGAACACACCAGATCCCTGTCATACTGGAAATACAGGGGTGGTCATGAGTAATATCTGAACTCACCATGGCTATAAAGAGACCAAAAAGCAATTTTCACCCTTGTTTCCCTCCCTCCTCAATGAACTGACCCCTCTTTAGTCAGATTTGTCTGAAACAGAGGTGCAGTTGGAGGAACAGGCAGATGTAACCTTGGACCCCTGAATTCCTGCCTTTTTAGACAATTGAATGCTTATAGCCAACCCCTGGCACCAGTGAGCCAGGCAGCTGCAGCACATTCCAAATATTGCTCTATTTAAAGCATCCCAGGGCTCCCAGAGCAACTGCTGAGGCAAACCTTAACCTGCCATTAAACTAGCAGAGGGGGAATGGCAGAACCAGGTAAGAGGCATAGTTATATGTGAATGTGATAATATACTGAAATTAATAGATCTGAGCAATGCAGTGTGAATATACTCAACTACTTGTATTCTTGTCTGATACACTATATATAATTTACTTTTCAGTACGAAAGTGTAATCACTTTAAAAGCTAATTCTATTAACAGCTTGGGTTCCTCCTGTATTTTTGAATCCTACCAGTTTTGTTTATTTTTTGTAGTTGTCATTCCAAGTCAGCTAACACAATAGAACAGTGTGCAAAATGAGTTATGTTTGACAGCATCTTGGTTTTACTATGTGTAGCTGAGTTCCAAGTGTAGTGCCAAGTGAACACACAATAATTTAGATTTTACCCCACAAAGCTCAAGTGGCAGAGCAAAATGAAATTTTAATAATGACCTTTCCATTGTAAGCACACTTCACTCTCTCCAAGGAGAAAAGGCAGTTTATAAAAGTGCATTTTATATCTGTTGTCATTTTTTATTTATTTCACTTAAATTTACAGCTGTAGCTGTGGTATGTTGCTCTGTGCAGTTACTCAGATAACACTTGTAAAGGGAACTTTTTAATATGTCTTCGTAGCTATATTAAAAGTTTTTAAAGACTTATCTCCAGGGTTTTTTGCACCATTGACTCTGGTATCTAGGGAGAGTGAGTTTCTGCTAAGGTACAACAGGATACTGAACACTGTTTTTTTATCTGAGTTTTCATTGATAGCCCCAGAAATTACCCTGATACTGGTTTAAACTGGAGCTCCCATTACAAACCCCCACAGTCAGCAGCCTCAGCAGCATCAGCAGAGCTCTGACAAACCCCTCTGTGCAGCCCAGCAGGATCCAGCCCTGTGTTTGTGATCAGACCTTCTGAGAAATGGCAAGTACAGGCAAACGAGCCCCAGCAGCTTCACTGTACACAGCGTCAAAGCAGTAGCAGTCTCCAAATGAAACACATGGGGACTCCCCTGGGGCAGGAGGACACTCAGTGTCAGGGCAGGATTTGTTTGCTGTGTGGTTGTTTATGTGTTTAATATTTTCATGGCAGCACATGCAGATCTCTCTCTGTGCTCTCTCCCCCTCTGGCAGACACACTGTGCAGTGTCATGGTGAGACAGGTGTGCTGTGCAGAGCTTTAGAAGAACAATGTGGCAATCCTTAAATTATTAAGCATCCCTCCGAGTCTGCCTGCTTGATCTAAATTGTGCAAGGTGTTGTGAATAGTTTTACATAATTTATTAATCCCTTCAAAAACCTGTAATTCAATTAACTGTGTAAAGATGTGCTGTAAGAGGCTGTAATATATTGGTGAGTAATAGGATCTCAAAGGCTGTTATTCTGCTTTCTGGCAAGAGTCTGCTGTTTGCTGGAAACTGATAGAAGGGTCTTTAAAATTCTGATGTTGTATGGAGATGTACTTATGTGCAGGCAGTGCTGCTTCCTGTGTGCTCCACAGAGAACCGTGGCCTGCGCTGGGCTGCACTGAGCCTGTTCCAGGCCTGCTGAGCAACCTGAACCATGGTGGGACATCCACATTGCAAAGTTGTGGTGTTTTCCTTCTGGAAAGGAGGGAACACCTTCGCAGTGGGTGATTACCTCAGCCTGAGCTACCCCATAACACCGTGGCAGCAGGATAGGAGAGGGCTGTGGTGGGCAGAGAGCTGAGCTGTGAACCCCTGGTGTGCAGCCACTGCTGGTGTCCCTGTGGGATGTGGGAGCCCATCCCGTGTCCCCTCACTGACCATGGCCAGCGTCCCTTTGGGATGTGGGAGCCCATCCCATATCCCCTCACTGCAGTCCCACGCACACGGATCTGGACTGGCTGGAGTGTTAAATAATCACAATTTTTGGTTTACTGTCACCAGCCCAGTGAGGCTCCTGGCAGGTTCTGCAGGTGTCCAAGGGCTGGATCTGGGCTCTGCTGTTGGTAAGTCCAGTGAGGATGTTCCCCTAGGGAGCTGAAGGGCACCCCTGTGCTCATCTTCTCCCTGTTCCCTCTGGGCTCTGGATTCTCACTGGAAGGCCCCAGGACACGGTGACTCCGTGCTGGAAACAGCCATCACAGCCAGTGTGGCCTGAGCTCCTGGGTGTCCCGTTGCTCTGTGACAATCCTGGCTTTGGTGGGACTCGTTTAGCAAGTTCCCTGTCAGTGTAACATGACTCTCTTTGCTGTGCCAGCCCAGGCCCCGCTGTCCCGCCTGGTTGTCCCCCTGCTGCTGGCGCTCGGCTGGATCGTGGGCTGTGCCCTCATGGTTTACATCGTCTTCTCCTGACACGGGAGGGGATGGCAGTGTCACACAGCAGCCCGGTGGTAAGTGATGGCAGTGTCACACAGCAGCCCTGCAGGGAGGGCAGTGTCACAAACCAGCCTCCCCTGCCCTGCTTGGCACTGCCACCCTTTTAAATGGAGTTTTCTGTGTCTTACAGGTCAGAAGAACCTACAGTGATGTTGATTAGAAGAACTCGGAAGTTCAATTGAGATTTCTAATGACTAAAAGAAGTATAAAATGAGTTATTTTTAATATCAGCAATGTAAATGCCGTGCACACTTTTTATCCACAGCATTAGGAAGAATCGCCAAACCAATTTACCCATTCTCAGATTCTTTGCAATTGAGGGGGTGGTTTTTGGAATCTTGTGGTAGGTGAGATACCTGCCTGCTTGCTGAACAGCAAACTTTTAAAATAGCTGCTACCAGCTAAGGAACTACAAGCTAGCTATAAACAGGCAAGGGTTAATTTCTCATGGGGCCTGGGCAAGTATTTTTAGCCTTATTATGGGGAAAATCTCTTGGAATCTATTGTTATGAAACAGAGACATGTATATCCTTCGAAAAGAAAACCTCAGGCTTATTTGGGGCTGGGAGGGTCGTACAGCTGAGTGCGTCTGCAATCTCAGGCTCACTGGGGGCCCTGAGTGTCTTGTACTGGGGGGTTTGCCTTTTAAAATTATAATTGGAGATAATTATATTCCCCCAGTCAATAAAAAGCCTTGTGAACTTCCAGTGACTTTGCCATTCAAATCACAACTGAGCATCAGATCACTGCATTTTCACAGACAGTTTTGGGCTTTTGAGCATGAAGATTTTTATACTGAAGAACTGCTGTTCTCAGAAGATGAAATCATTAACAATTCAATTTCCAGTTAACGCAGAGAATTGATTGTGAGAGGCATGTCTGGAAGATCCCAGCGAGATGTATGTATAAGGGAATGTGAAAAAAATCTTAATGACCCCTGATGGGGTTAAATAGAGAAAGAAGCTATTTTTTTGACTCCTGCTCACACAATTTGTATAATCTTGAGAATGTGAGGAAGGCACATCAGTCAGACATGCTGTCTCCATCTGTGGACACTGTCTGTTGAGCTTTAGGAATGGAAACACAAATAGATTTGACCGTAGTGCAGCCATGAACATTCCTGGGCCACTCCGGCAGTCAGCAGGAGCACCGAAGTGTGACATTCTGTTTGGGAATTGTCTTAACACCGGGTGTTTTCACCTGTGAATGAACTGAGGGCAGAGGGGGCATCCAGGCTCATCAGATGTCCTGAAAGAGAGGGGCTAAATCCCGGAGATTCCCGATCCCTGCACGGCTGCTGTGTCCTGAGCAGCAGCTCGGGGAGTGCCCGCAGGAGGGAACATCCCCCTCCGGAAGGGGCTGCTGAGCTCGGAGCCCACCCGGGGCAGCACCTCGGGGTCTCCCCTTCAGGACCAGTTCCTCGGTGCCTAAGACTGAGCCCGCCCAGACTGATCCAGCTGTGACTGACACAGGGCCAGCAGTGACTCCACAGTGAGTGTCCATGTTTTTACAACTCAGTTCATTTACCAGGCACAGAGGGAAATAGTTCTGAAAGATCCCACCGGCCCACCCACCTTTGGGTGTCTTACAATGCTGGAAATCGAATGTTTCCAATTAAAATGTTACAGAGCTAAAACATAAACACTGCAATCTGGTTTAGCTTTACCTGATTTTTGAGATCTGATTTGGCAGAGGAAACCAAAATAACTTTCTAGGCTGGCTTCAATATCGTCAAGCTGACTTGCTGTATACAAAGGAGAAGTTTCTGCCAGTTTTATGGGGTAATAAAGAGAGGATTATTCCAAGAAAATATGCATCCCCCACGCTGTTGGAAGATCATTGAGCACTCTGCAGAGTGACCTTTTGTAACCACCTTCAGACAACTCACTTGGGTGTCTGCTTGTGGTGCAGCTGTACAGCGTGAAGCTCCCCTTACATGCAGGGGTAGCAAAAGGTTTGGGGTTTTTCATTCCTGAAAAATAAAGTGAGTGTTTCAAAGCCAGCTTCTTTTCTCTCAGAGAGATGCTGGTGATTGAGGGGAAAAAAAAATGCACATTCAGATTTCTTGCAAAATGCTGGTGCTACACTATTAAAGTGAGGTGATAACTTCAGTTTTTGTCACCGTGTCAGGCCACTACAATATTGTTACAGTATAATGCCAGGCTTGCCCCACGGCCTCTGCCTGGCTTTCCCGGTTTCCCCTGAACAGCTCCTGGAGTAAACTGAGTAGGAAGGAGTCTCTGTCCCCCTGTCCTGGGATGCTGCACGTGGCATCCTGGAAACTTTTCCAGGCTCATGTTTATGTTCCTTTAATGCTTGTAATCCCATTTAACGGCGTTGGTGGTCACAGACCATGACTGTGTTCCTCTCCATGGGGCAGAGCGGAGCCGTGGGGGTAACACCTGCCTGTGACCCGCAGTTTGGTGTGGGACAGGGTAACACCTGCCTGTGACCCAGAGTTTGGTGTGGGACAGGGTAACACCTGCCTGGGACCCAGAGTCTGGTGTGGGACAGGGTAACACCTGCCTGTGACCCGCAGTTTGGTGAGGGACATTCCCAGTCCCACGCCAAGGACAGTGGCTCCAGGGCGCTTTGCCCACCTCCCGTGTCCCCCCTGAGATGACACCGGCCCAGGGAAGAGGTTAAGCTGCTCCCGGCCGTCGGCGCCGCAGCGCCCCGCACGCCGGGGCTCGCCTGTGCCGCTGCCCCGTTACGCTCGCAGGCCGCCCCGGCGGGGCCGAGGGGCCCTGCCCTGCCCTGCCCCGGGGCAGAGGCGCCCAGCGAACAACGCGCGGCGGTGCCGGTGCCCGTAACGCTGCCGGTGCCGGTGCCCGTGCC
>VZRO01000190.1:865855-897296 GCA_013397915.1 Daphoenositta chrysoptera | reverse complement strand
GCTGGGCGCCGCAGCCCTGCCGGAGGGGCCATCAGCCCTCAGGGCGGGGCCGCGGGCGGGGCCGCGGGGCACAGCCCAGGGGAGGGCGCTCCCTCACCTGCGCAGGGCCCGTCTGCCTCTGCTCTCCCTCGGTCTCCAGCCCCGTTCCAGCACCCTCACTGCCCTGGAGGCTTTTTTTGTCCTTGTTCTGTGCAAAGCTGGGGGCAATGTTAGTTACTGTGTGAAATGTTGGTTGTTGTGTGAAAATAGAGGAGCTCTGGGTTTCCCCTCTCTGAGAGGCTCGTTCCTGTGCAAAGCCAATCCTGGGAGTTGTGTGAAGGATTTTTTTGTTGTGATCTGTGTTTTCTGAGCTGTGGGGCTCAGGGGCAAGTGCAGACATTTATTTACAGAGAATTTTTGGTTTGTATTTTTATAATTCCTATTAAGAACACACATTGCATTTGGTTCATAATTTCAGTTTATTATCAAAATGTTTTGATCAGATGACAAACTCAGAAAGCTAAAAGGACATAGGTTTTTAAATAGACCTATTGTAGCAGTCATCTGAGGTATCTGGTACGTGGTTTGGAATTGTCTTTGCTTTGATAAACAAAGCAGTAAGTTCCTTTGCAATCTGCATGAGGATGTTTGATATATATCATTGCAGATTTAAAGTCTTTTACCTTCTTACCTAAAGCTCCTTCAGACTCATGCAATCAGCTCTGCAGCTTTCCTGATGTGAGGACTGACATCGATCAGAACATGTACAAGTTATGTGCAGGATCTGAGCCCAAGCACTGAAAAGGGTCAGCCTGAAAACTCCAATGTTGGTGCCCTCCATTGGAGGGCAGAATGGAGAACTCCATTTTGTAGGCTTTATCTTATTGCCTGATACCATGCTTTACTCCAATTTCCCAGTTCTATGCAGCCACTGATAAAATATGTTACAATACTTCAAGTCAAAAGTGTAGCTCAAGATTTAAATATAAAAACTATGATTTATACATTACTAGAAACTTTAAAAAAGAGCAACTTTAGATAAAGCAAGAAAAAGCTTAGAAAATGGTGAAAGGGTCTTTGATCACAATCTTACAGATTATAGGTACAGAAATTAATAAATTACCTACAATTTCAGTTGGACTGGAAAGCTGTAAATAAACTGTTGTAAATAGGAACTTCAGGTAATACACGCTGGAGTAATTAGTGAGAAGTTTCTTAAGTACAGCAGGTCTTTGGACTCCTCTTGTATAAATGGTTTCAAGTAAAAATGAAAACATTTGGCAGAACAGATTTCCCGTAACAGCAGAGGGTACAAAGTCTGACACTGGGATATAAACTATCATCTCTCTATCATGTTACGATGGCTAAAATGTGTGTTACTGAGCATTTCCCTCCTCCCCCGATCAGAAACCTGCATTCACCGACCGGGGCGAGATCACGTGTTAAACTTTGCCATTTTAAAATTAACCCAAAAAGCCACTGGCTGTGGGGGCAGGGTTAAAACTACAGGTGAAGTGTCGCTGTGCACTGCCGGGTGAGCTGGGTCCTACAGGGCTCCGGCGGGGAGAAGCAGCTCGGCGCTGCCTTAGTCCTTCTTCGGGGCTGTGATGGGTGATGATTTGGGGTTTGCATGTTTACCAAAAATTACAGTCATGTCTCTAGCATATTCCCCTCAGTTTTCTTCCCTCCTCCCCTTCCTTCTCAAAATTAATTGGAAAGGTCTCTTTTCCTGGAAAGCTCCTTGAAGTGTGAGGTTTGCAGTCCGTCACCAAACGCGGCACTTCTTAGCAGGATCCATGTTGTCTCTCGTGGTGCATGAAAAGGCTTCTGAAAACTCTGGGGAGTTCTGCAGTGATCCCAGGACCCTTTAACACAAAGCAACACGCTGTCATTGCTGCTCGCCTTGGTTTGATACAAACAACATGACCCATATTTTGTAACTTGTTTTTTTGTGTCACCTCACAGTAGTGTGGGGAACGCCCTGTTACTGTGCTCTGATTGTTGCTTCATTTCACCTCAAGGGCTGGCTGTGTTTTCTTCTTCAATTTGTCTTGCCCCTATTGCAACCCGAAAAATACAGGACCTGTCTCCTCCTTATGGCTTGCTCTCACAAGCCAGGTCTTTCACCTAGAACAGATTTCTTGCTTGTCAATAGTTTTCACTGAGGATTTTTTCAGCTATGTATTGCTGACAAGTTTCTTGGTGAAGGGAAAACAAGACCCTGAGGTCAAGGGCTCTGGTGGTAACTCGTCAGTGAATGTTCATTTACATTTTTACACCAACCAAGTTTTAACTGAGATCATACTGCTCCTCTGGGCGTTCTGCACAGATTTTCCAGTGAATTAGTTTCCTGGCAAAAAGACTCATAAAAACAATGGCTTTCAACTGAGCATGGGAAGTGAGTATGAGGCCATTCCAGCTAAGGCTGATTTTATATGTGTAATTGTGAACATGTGTGAGTAGATCTGGTAAGAGTCACTTGTTCCTTCAGGAATTGAAATACAGCAGCATATACCTATGCAGGGAAACAGCCTCCACTGTCAAATACAGATACTGATGGACACTGATTGTCACCCAGTTCTTTAAAGAACTGTTTCTTTGAGTAATTCATGATTATTCTGAGAATTATGTTGACCATTAGAACCAGGATGTGCCCACAGAAGCTGAGGTGAAGTTCAGCAGTGGCACGTGCAACACTTCAACTGTAGTACAAGGCCAAAAGTGACTCCCTGGTCTTGGGAGCCAGCAGTGGAACAGGAGATGGCACAGAAAAAGGGTTATCAAAAAAGTCATGCATTTTGGTGATCTAGCTGTGCTTCACTGCTCTAATGAACTAGAACTGCTCAAATGGGATGCTCTGCAATTAAAAAATTTTATGAGGAGCTGCCTGTCCTACTTGTAAGGAGAAAGAGCCCACAGTCAGTGTAGCAGGTGTTGAAAAGGCTGATCCCACTCCCCAAATAATAATCAAAAAAGGCATGTTGGGAGCCTTTGTGACACTTGTACAGTATGGTATTAGGTGTTAATACTGTGGGTATGTCTCATGAAATGCTTTCTATTTTAGAGCTCTTAGGGGGCCTCATCCTGTAAATGACTTCCCATTCTAAGAATGTTGTCTGGTTTCTCATGAACACTTGTATCATTGCATATAAAGTTTATAGCCTGTCCTACTTAGGTACAGACAGCACAACACGATGTAATGTATCCAGGGTACACACAAACACAGCTTGTTACACTGAGATGCTGAACTACTGAACTTCAAAGGCCTTGTGCCTCATCCAAATCAGATGTGCTGAGGTTCTGAAGAGCCCCTGGAGCCTCACTAGCACTGAGACCAGACAGGAATGATTGTAGGATTTGGTGCACAAACTGCCTCTGGGAGAGATCCCAGATAGTACAACCCACCCACAATGAAACCAGGCAAGGAACAGTGAGGGAACAGTCGCTGCTTTCACTAAATACTTGAGTGTGTGGGATAAACAAGCTTTGGTGAAAAGCCGTTGAAAGAAAGATACTGAAATTAATGTAGTGGATTGTGTCAGCAGAGAACTTGGCTATTGTGGACATAAAGCCTGGAGATGACTCAGGCTTCCAGAGGCAGCAGATGCTGTGGCTGCACTACCACTGATCTCGTGGCATTGGACCAAACAGGTTTATTAGATTAAACATTGTTACACCGCTGATGAATTGGCTGCTCTGACTTCAGAAAACAGTGAAGATCCTAGTCTGGCCCAAAGGCTTCTGCCCTGAGCAGTCACATTCCCTGCATGGCTCTACTGAATTGAGCCCAGCTGATCTTGGGAAGGCTGGCTGAGCACACCAAACACAAAATACACATCTTCTGTTGTACCATAGCACATGGGTTTGTTAAGAGTGAGGGTCAGTGATCTCCCACTGATTTTACCTGCGACTTCAGTGGAGGACAAAACTCCATCCATGCTGTTGGTGTGTAAGAACCTTACCAGGAGCTGTTGAGAGGGGACTTGTGGATGAGGCCTGGATTCCAGACACAGTCACTGGGACTCTGCTGTAGCAGTCGCACAGTGACAGCCAGGTGATGGTGTGTGTGTCCTGTGATGGAGACTGTTCAAAGCTGCTCCATAGTGTGGACAGAATTAAGTTGGATCTTCTCAAGGATGAGACAACTCTGTCACATCCTTACTCTGGCTGTTGGTGTAGCACAGGGAGGTGCTGGGCTGGAAGGGACAGGGACAGCCCAGCCCATCTCTCTCCTGTTAAGCAGCCCCAGTGTGCTCTGCCTGTAATGTGTGTATGATAAAGCTCCCCTGGGAAGGGCAGCCCAGCCCTTGGGCAGGGTCCTTTCAGTTCCACCACAAGCAGCCGTGTTACAGAGGTGTTGCACCTCGGGATTGCACGGAGCATTTTTGGCTGTGCTGACCTGAATTTGCCTGGGCTGTGCACGTCTGTCTTGATGGAGTTCACTGCATATTCTGGTCTGTACGTTCCACACCAGACCTGCACAGGTAACAAAGAAAAGCATCATTAGCCCTAAGATTGTACAGGATGAGACCTGCTGTCATTTAACTATGAAACACCTAATGTTCATGAGAATAAATTCCGCATTACAACATAGACAAAAAAGAGGTGTATTTTGTTAAAAAAAGTACATCATTTTCCTCAAACAAAGGCACTTGGGCACAAGAAGCTTCCTACCAGGCTTATGAGTGCTGAATTAATTTCTTTAGGGAAGATAGAAATCACCTAACAAGACTTTATTTTCACTGCTTTGCAGTGAACACTGCTCAGCTCTGCAGCTCTGCCAGCTCTTAGTTAGCTCATGGGAGTCAGCCTGTTCTGACTTGCTGTTAAACTGTAATGTCAAGCGGTTTTCAAAGCCCTCAGGCAAGAAATAAAGGATACCTGTGCAAAGTTCAGAAAAAACAGCTGTTTGTGGTTCATGTCAAGACCAGGAAGAAGTTTTTCTTTTCCATGTTTTCTCACAAAGTTTTCATAAGCCTGTAGAATGAAGTGAGTAGAAATGTTACCACTTCCATCCCAGACAGTCAAAATGAAATGACGACAAGGAGGAACACGGATTCTTTGACATAATTAATTGTTGTCTCCCTTGGCCATCCATCCCACATACGCCACCTTGAAGCAGAAGACCACAGGGCCATTTCTAAGTACTGTGCTGTCAATTATTTAATGCTGGATTATGAAAAAGAGATTTTTTTCACTGTGGATTTTTTGGGGTTTGGTTTTTTAAAGTGAATTTCAGAAGACTTTAAAACCTTGCCATAGTAAGAACAGCTGCTTTCATGTTTCTTATGGAGACGTGTCAAACAATGTGTTGTTAGTGTATTACCACTGATGAAAGATGCTGGAGAAATGTTCTGCCTGAAGTCAGTGCCAAAGTACTGCCCAAGTGCAGCTGAGGAATGAGCAGATAGTAGGTCCATGGAAAAGGCTCTGGAAGTTTCAGTGGATAACAGCTGAACAAGAGCCAACAGTGCCACAGCACTGCAAAAAAGGCAAGTGTTGTACTGGGATGTGTAAACAGGAGTGGCTTACATGAAATACATGAAGTAATCCTTCTACTCCACTTGGCACTGGCCAGGCCTCAGCTGGAGCGCTCTGTCCAGTTTTGGGCACTGCCCTTCAAGAGAGATGTGGACCAACTGGAGAGAGTCCAGAAGAAAGCAGCAAGAATGAGCAGAGGTCTAGCAAACATGACCTATGAGGAAAGATCGAAAGAATTGGGTTTGTTTAGTCTAAAGGAGAGAAGTCTGGGCCTTGAAGCATGTAAGTCTTCAAATATGTGAAAGGTCACAGGAGAGAAAGGAGCAGATTGTTGTGTTTGCACTGCTGGAAGGAGAGCCATGGTGGCACTGGGAGTGCCACGAGGAGGCAGCGGGAATGCTCCTGTGGGAGGTTGGAAGGATACAGAAGGGGTTGATTCTACCTGCATGGAGAGGGGGATGCAGTCTTGACCTCAAGATTCTTTTTGGACCTTTTTTACTATTTATATGATGTCATAATAATTTTTAATACTTCTGACCTAATTTTTCTGGCTACTCCCATTCCTTTCAGAAAGCGTATCCCCTTTCATGGCTTTGTACTTTCCACAAATGTTCCAGTAACTGAAGATCAGACTAATCTAATAAGACTGATGCCTCTTTTAGGCTTCCAAATAATTCTTTAAACTCTCATTAATAATTGTCTTTGCCCTCAAACATGTCAATTTCCAGCGAGAACTTGGAGAAGTTGGCCCTCGCATCCCAGAGGCTCTTTGTTGAGCAGTATCAGCAGTCCATTGTCAAGTGTTGAGTGTTTGGCCACAGAACAAGGTGCTCAGGGAAGCAGAAGGAGGATCATGTTGTTGAGGCTTGCAGCCATCAGATTTGTGGATAACAAGAAAAGCTGATAGAGAAGCTGACTTGCTACTCTCTTCCAGACCATGTTCACAAAAAGAACCTATGTCTCTCTGACTGTCAGTCTCAAAGGTGGCCAATCTAGGGAGTCCAGCAGCTGTTTCAGGAAGAGAAGGAAAGGAAAGCCAAAAAGATCCAGCTCCCATGGAAGGGGTAGTGCAGGGAGTCCAGTGTCTCTGACTTCTTGGGATACCAGTGCAGAGGGCCCAAGTCACCTGTACAAGATGAACAGCAAAGTGTTTGTCTATGTTTATGGGTCATTCTGCCCCTCCTTCCTGGTGTAAAAAAGCTGGTGAAAAAGACAGCCAGTGGCAGACAGCTGCTGCTATCAGCACTTTAGTGAGGTCATGGTCCAAGTGTGACCCATGTGTTTCCATTCCACACATTCCTTATTCACAAAGGAAAAAAAAAAAGTTACTTGAAAAAGAGTTCCCTAGGAACAGGTGATATGTAGCCTGACATGATTAACAGGATGGGAGAAATACCACAGCTGGCCAGTGACTTTAATCCGTGTCTTGATGGCACAGTACGTCTGGTCCTGTCCCTAACACAGATATCATGTTTCTTCTTCCAAGGCTCTGAAACTGATTTTCTTAATCTCTGACAGTTTCAGCTAACACAGAAAAATGGATACTTCTTACCTTGTATGCTTGTCTCACACCCCCATTATCAGCAATGTTTTCTCCTAGTGTGTTGATTCCACTCAGCTGTAAAATAGAAAGGAAAAGTATTGGTTTCTGAAAAAAGAGCTCATTCAGGACCTGTAACACCAAGCTTTGTGCATTTTCCACTTTCTGAAGGCAAGAATTACCTTAAATCTGAAGGTTTAGCAGAAGATTATGTTAACATCTGTAAAAAGTCTTTGTGTCCCTTGTCTCAAAATCCATGTTTTGAGATACTATTGTTTTTCTAATCCTCTTCCTTCCCCTCCAGGCAACTTTCTAGGCTCTGTATCTCTTACCCAGGTTTTCTACTACTTAGTCATTGCTCATTTATTCTTCCTCTTTTCTCCTTGTCTTTAATCCTGAGTTCCTTACCACGGTTCCAGTTAGAGGAAATGGACAGAATCCGTACAGTCTGTAGAACAAGTTAAAATTCAAACTCCAAATTTCTGAAATTGTCTGTTAAGAGACATCAGCAAACATGCTAAAAGGTATTTTTCTGTATATTAGGCAAGTTCAGTAGCTTGTTGGTAGCCAGATACATAGAAGATCTCTATTTAGCAGGTATTTCTTAGTCAGTCAAATATCACCAAAGATGATGAAGCTTCGGTAATGGGAAATCTCTGATTTTATTTTTTAAAAAAGCATATTCTTAACCTTTAGCCCAACATATTGATTTATGATAGTTAAAGCTGCAAAATCTAGAATCATTCTTTGATTGAATTTAATGTGTGAATAAAAGGGCAGAAAAATATGTTAAAGTTTTCTTCTCTATTTTTACTGGCTTCTCTCTGAGTCCTAACATTTCAACACATGTTTTGGGAAAACCTCAGGGCTGGGAGTTTTATCTTTTTCCTCTCCTGTGCAATGGAATATATTGTCAGGCTGTAAAAAAAACAGCCAGTAGAATTAAGAGAAATAACTTCTTGTTCCTTCCATGTAGCACTGCAAGCAGTGCTGTCTCATCAAACCAGCACGGGGAGCTACACAAACAGGACGTACGTTCTGTCCACCTGCCAGGTCCCATGAGAAGTTCCCATACTGGTACACCATGCACTGGGATAGCTCCTTGAAATTCCGTGCTGATTCTTCAGTCCACCAGTCCACGAGGTCTCCGTTCTCATTAAAATTCCTGCCTGTAACAGTACGTTAAACAGAATTATTTATACAGGAAAAGAGGGTTTGGTGCAGTGAGGAGGGATCAAGTAAGACTTTGGATTGTGCTTTTGGGAGAGCAATACTGTAACGCCTCAGAAATCCAGACTTGATCTTACATACGGAAATTCATCTCCCTTTTATGTGCTCCCTGGAAGGATTAAGCACTAAAGTATGTAAAACACCCTGTGCATCGAGTGTTTTGTCACTTAAGCTCAGTGCCTCACCATTGTCGTCAAAGCCATGTGTGATCTCGTGCCCGATGACCATTCCTATGCCGCCGTAATTCAGAGATTTGGGCTGGGAGGCACTGAAGAAAGGGGGCTGCAAAATGCCCGCAGGGAAGACTGAAAAAAAAGCCACAGCACAGTTAAGGCCTGCCTCGTTATCCTGCATGTGCAGTGGGGCCAGACCACTTTTATGGGCTGCAACCAAAATCACGCTGCTCCCTCTGATCTCCCAGCAGCAGTAAGTGACTGACACATGGGAATGCTGTAGGACAGGCGGAACAGAGCAGCAGGACCACTCCCCTCTTCAGACACTTCCAAAATCATGACCAGCTTTTGCTTTGCTACTATTCTGCTCTGCAAAAAAAGCTGGTTTTTCCGATTTACATCACTTATCATTCACAGACTTCTGTCTCATCATTAAACAAACCTCACAACATTGTGAGAAGTGGGAGGGTGTACCCCAAGAAGAATAAATTATTTGATCATTCCATCACAAATCAATCTCAGAGACAGGAATTTATTCTTCCCCTGAAAATACAAGTAACTCCCACTAGAATCAATAAAAATAGGCCAAGCTGGCAATAAAAGAACTGGAACAAAGCATTTCTTTTTACCCACTTCTCAACTCATTTTTCTAGGCTTATAAGAAACAATTCAGGTAAAAGGAAACCGTGTTGCAATTCTAATCTTTTTATAAATTAAGAGTAATAAAATACTATAAAATATTTAGTTCCACTTTAGTATCTCGTGAAGGCCTTTTCCTTTCCCCCTGCTGCTGCCGCAATATAAAGTATTAATTGTCCCTTGGAAGGAGGTGGATGTAACTCTACAGAACTTGAACAGGCAGGAGGAATTGGGTGACAATTCTCACACAGCAAAAGAAAGAAGATTAATCCTTCTTGCATTTCAGTATCAATCCAGTTCAGTTCTAGGGCTTTCTTTCAGGAGGAAAAAGAGCCATAGGTGAGAAATAACCCAGTTGTGCTGTCTGTGCAAGCTGCTGTCACAGCAATCCCAGTACAGTGCTAGCTTGCTATGGAATGCACTATCCCGATGTTTCGTGGCGTTCCCAGAAAGCACGGACAGTAAGAGCAGTGTAGGTGCCGCGGTGTGTGCAGGGCCCCGGCGGAGGAGCCGCCTCTGGAGCTCAGGGCTGGGCAGGCTCAGAGCCAGCTGCTGCCTGAGGGAACGCGCAGTGGGGCTGCCTGCCCAGCAGCAGCTCAGATGAGTTTTGGAAGGTGAGCGGCTTCCTCACGGTCTGAGCTGCTGATGGAGCAGTGCAGGTCAGACCACACTCAGTGTAGCTACAGAGCTCAAAGTTCCCTACACATCATGCACAGAACTGCTCTTTAGAGGGCTTTTTTAAAAGTCTAGCTCTAAGCTAATTCAGACATCACTCTAAAGATCAGACTGCTTTAATTATTCTGTGCATGCCATAGTTAAAGGATGAGGTAAGAATTTATGACTCACATTAACTGCCAGTCACCAGTTTCAGTCTTCCACATCATGATTCCTTTCCTACAAATTACTGAACAAAGCTATTTTAAACAAAGCCTTCTGAAAGTTTTTGTGTTAACTGTTCAGTAAAGAGCTAAATGCTCACATCAAGAAATAATCTTGTTTCATTCCTGTGCAGAGCCCTGCAGGACAAGGTTTTTCCATTTTTTTAGTCTTGTTTTCAGGAGTTACAGGTGGATCACAGTACCTCACTGCAGTCTGTGACATTTGGATAACTAAAATTTAAACACGATTTGCAGAATGGACATGACAGAAATATTGAGAAGCATAATTAGTGTTGTGAAATGTTTTGTGACCCTTGCGAGCCTTGCAGCACTGTGAAAGGAGCTGGGATGGTTCACAACGTGAGAAGCCTTGGGGCCTCCATGTGGTTCTAATCTTTAGCCAGAATGGATGGGGTTTTTTATTTCCATGGATGGTTTTGGGTAGGCTGACATTAGGAATCTTTATACTCAGATTTGTAATATCAAGATCATTTCACTTCCCGATTTTAAAAGTACATGCATATATATAAAATAGATAATTTGGGCATTAAATCTGAATCACATCAATAAATTGGTAAACCTTACCTATCTGATTCCTACTTGCTGAGTAAAAAGCATTGACAACAGCAGCTCCGCTTATCCACCTGGTAACACCAGAAGAATAAACGTTAGAATTTCAGTTGTTAATGGCAAAGTTGACGATTGCTAGAATAAACCTAGAAACTGTGAAAGAGAATCACAGAATATTTGAAGTTGGAAGGTACCTACTCCTGTGCAAGCTGGATGAAAGAGTAGACATAATATTATTAAATACTTACTCCTCTTTGTCCACCTTTTCTCTAAGCTTTTTCAACCTTTTCTTCTGGGTAAATACTAAGTTTTGAATAATGTTTTCAAAATATTCTTCTTCTTTGTAGTTCAACTAAAAAGAAAGGGGGAAAAGGAGTTAGTGGTGGTGTTACTGATTTGGGATAAAATACACATGGATCAGGAAAATATAGTCTTAAGCAACATGAACTAAGCAACACATTTCTGAGAGTATTTTTTGATCTACAATTAGACCTTGGTTTGCAGAGCTCTGCTACATCACAGAGTTGATATTGTAGCTGGATCTATATTAGCAGGTGGGTATTTTTTCCAGAGCTCTTCATTCTCTCTTTCTATGCATCTTTTGAGTGGAGTCCAGCCATTGTTGGTGTTGACCTTAACCTCTGGAGCTGCCTGTTGCAAACCAGTAGCTGCCAGTTTGGTAACGAGCAGTTCCACCTCCAACAAAACACACAAGTCAGCTCCGTGCCTGTGCATCCACTGCACCCAGTGCTGGGTCAGTCTGTGCCACCTGGAATGCTGCACAGAACACCACTGGCTCCATGCTTATCCTCACATAATCCCTCTAGAATGGACACATGTCCTTGGAATGCCATCAGATCCTGTCCCATTGGTGCTGGGTCAGCCGTGCCAGGCTGGTCACACCTCCTCCCTTCCCCCTGCAGCTGGGGACACACACGGGGCTGTTCTGTGCAGGTGCACAAGGTTCGGTGTGGCAAGGGAGGCAAAGGCACATTTTTTTTCTCTGAAGACCCATTTCTAATTCTCGTGCCTATTGTGCAAACTTACCTCCTGGTACTCACTGTTGAGCTTGTTGTCATCTGTCACGATCTCATCAGGATAACCAATCCTCTCTCTAATTGCTGTTGCCTAGGGACAAGCGAGTTTGATCTCCATAGCAAATCCAGCCATGTTTTTAAATCATAAATTATATAAGAAAGGCAGTATGGAAGCTACTGCAGAGACAGCGGGATATTAATTACATACAGGTTTTGTTTACATTTTTTATTCATTGAAAGCACTAGTTTATGGGTTTTGTCCTGTTGCTGGTCAAATCAACAGAAATCATTCATTCTCATTTTCAGTATTATTTTCCTGTAGATATTCATTATCTAGCTCCTTAATCACCGATTTGCCTGAAAGGTCTTAATCTCGTATACAGATTCCTCCTATTTTATGTGTCTATCTCCAGAGGCTCCTTCCCATAGAATCCTAAGCTGCTGTGCCTTATAAATGCTACTATAAATGTGTTTGTATTACAATATAGTGACAGAAGTTACTGCTTATTTCTTGTGAGGACAAACAATTGAAATATTTTTATAGAACTACACATTACCAATATTTAAGACAGAACTTACTTTTTGTTCTGCTCTCTTTTTGGTCTCTGCATCCATCCAGGGAAGTTCATCTAAGGTTTTTATAAAAACATCACGTATATCTGCAATCATTTCTTCAACCTGGAAAAGACATCAGAATGTTACAAACCCACAGAGTAAGGTGGTAGGCAATGCAGTTCAGTCACTCAGGTTACCAAAACCTGATAGACATCACCCCACTGGACACGGTGCATCTGATGGAATCACTGTGTTTGTGTTTATGCCAACCCCAAAAATGGCTTGTTTCACACTAAGATTCCAGTGGTGATCGCAGTCAACTAAGGCTTCACTTTAGGTCCATTTTCATGAATTTTCTGTGTGGCTGAAGGCAATCAGAAATAACCAATTGCCCCTGTGCCCAGTGGTGGCAGGATGTGAATTAGTGTCAGTCTCAAAGAACAGCAGCGGCTGCTGGTGCCAGCGAGTGCTGCTCCTGGGATGTGAGGATTGGCTCGTGCACAGCCACCCATGGACCTGGCTCAGAGAGCCCCGGGAGCAGGCAGGAGCCTCTCTCCCTCCAGCTGTGCATGTGCAATCCTTACATTTCACACTCTACTGTAATAAAAACTTGAATTTTTAAACCTTTGTAATAACCGTTATTAACACTTCAATAAAACTTAACAATCAACCCCTTTTTGATTACACTGTAATAAAAAGTGCAATCAAAGCTGCGTCAAGAAGTGCACGGTGATGATTAAGGGCCACTCTGGCGGCACTCAGGCTGAGTGCTGAAGGCGTTACCACGTGTTTGCTGTCTCCAGCAAAGGCCTCCTCCACGTAGAGCCGGCCCACGGCGTTCTCCATGTTCCCGTTGACGTAGTTGGCACAGCGGCGCCACACAGCAGTCTCGGAGGTGGTGCCATAGAGGGCCTGTGGGACACAGACATCAGGGCAAACGGGCACAGTGACTGACTGGCAGCTGTGCGTGTCAGAGGAGCCTGCTCGACCTTCAGTACACACAGGGAATTCATGCTCCTGGTTAGGCCACTTAGGTGGACTCACCTACGTCATGGGAGGATCATTAGAAAAACTCTTACAGAGGAGGAAATTCTGCTGTGGAAATACAAAGAACTTCCATGTCCAATTGCTGAAATTGCTCAGCATTTCCTTAAAAGCAGTAAGCTATCAGGCAGGATCGAGTGACTGAAAACCAAGATTGGGGCCATAATGTTTGCCTTGGAATATATTCCTTTGGATGATGAAGACTTTGTAAGAAGTCAGCCAGAACTGTAATCCCTTGCAAATAAATGGGACTGTTCTGATACCAAAATTGGGATTCATTTAGATTCAGAAAAATAAGAGACCAAGTACCAGAGCAATGCTTTCAAACCCACTCAGCTATCAGGCATAAATCCCATAAATTATAGATATACTCCAGCAGAGGCTCAGCAAACACATCTGGCTTTTGTGTGCAAAATCCAAAATACATTAAATATTTATATACTACACCTACATAAAAGTACTATATTTTGTGGCTCACAAAAGCCATCATTGTAACTTAGGGAGAGATTAATTTCTGCACCTTACGGAAGGCATTCCTTGTGTCCTTGTAGTCCCGGCTGAGGCTGTTGACAAGATCCATCACAAATCGCCAGGTCATGTAGTTTTGAAGGTCTCTGTTTAACGAAACAACAATAATAAGCTGGTAATGTTTTGAGGCTTATTAAGTTTTCTGGAAAGAAAATGCAAATACCAAGTATACTTAAAACACCTACCTGGAAGAGTATTTTACAAGAATAGACCTGAGCTTGAGAAGGTAGTCAGGGTCGTAAACAATGACATGTTCCATGTTGTCAACCTTTATTTGGACAGTTGACATGATAGCATTTATGAATTCTGACCAGTTGAACACCTAGAAAAATCAATATGCATTATTATATGGTTCAATAATAAAGTTTAAATATGTTTGCATAACACAAATGGTCTGCCTTTAGTTTCCCTACTATCTGCATTACTTATAAATGGGGTGATTGTAATAATAACTGGTCTGAGATAATTTATAGCTCTAAAAATGTTAACATACGGGGTATTTGGCAGTAAGGGTAGAGAAACTGCTTTGATTTCAAACTAACACAATTTTTTGTTAATTTTTAAAGTTTTTTTTCTGCCTATTACTTTGAAAAGTGTTGGTGATTTTTCCCAGCCTGTATCTTTGGAAAGGTTTGTTGGAAGAGGTATTGTCTTCCACCAGACAAATGGATGTAGCTGAGGAGAGCAGATAAGCTTTCAGGAACAGTCACTGCAGTCTGAGAGAGAAGCAGCAAACTTCAGGCTAATCTTGGGAGTAATTGCTGTTCTATCCTTAGACATTGCAACGCTACCAACTCCTATCAAGTGTCTTTTGAGCATTTTGGAATAAATTTAAATTAGTGCTGATCTGCAGCACCCCCCAGGAACTAATAATAACCAGGGCAATGCCATTCTATGACAGGAGTTGTTGTTTTCTGACAGGATGACTGTAATGGTAACCAACTACACCTGTGGGAGATGATGAATTATGAAACCAATTAAACCAAGCAGGAGGGAACTGTCAGAGAATTAAAGTCAATAAAATTGCAGTGATTATGAAAAAGTGCCAGGAATAACAGTGTTTCATTGCACCTTACTGGCCTCAGAAACCTCAATAAAAGTCATGAGAATAAAAACTACCCATGTCTAGTACAACATATTGCTCCTGAGGAGACAGAGCTGTGTTAGCAAAGCTTGGACTGGTTTTTAGCTGGACTCTGGTGCCATGAGTTAAAGGCTGCCCTGCACAACCAGCACATGGCTCGGGGTAAGAGCAGAGCTGACACATCCCGGGGGAGCTGCAGTGGGAGGGCTGTGGAGAATTGTCCTATTTCATGGGCCTTACAGCCTGGGCTCCTTTCTGCTTGCATTAGGAGCAATATTTACAGAGGGAATGTTGGACAAACAGGATTTTTGTTCTGAATCTGCAGCTCTGGATAAACAGAGTGGGGCTGAGTAGTTCAACATCCCTGAACCAGTTGGTGGCTACAGGCTGGACTTCTGTCCTGGGCCCTGAACCCATGAGGATAAATAATAGGATAACAGAATCACAGAATGGTTTGGGTTGGAAGGGACCTTAAAGATCATCTAGTTCCAACCCCCTGCCATGGGCAGAAGCACATTCCACTGGATATTTTTTTTTCCTTTGTGCTTTTCCATCTCTTTATGTTGAGGCAGATGGGAAGATGTGCCTTCAGGTTAGAAGAAGCAGTGGGTACAGAATGGGTATACAGTTCAGTGTCATCAGATGAGTAGGTAAGACTGTGCACATCAGGGATTCTGTTCAATTGCAAATATGTCATGTCTTTAACAGAAAAAAAATTCAGGCTTTGTTGTTTAATCCCATCAGTGATAAATTAGAGGTAAAAATACCAGGTTCTTGATCACTCACCTTATGATTGATTTCCAGTGAGAAGTTGCTTTGGAGTTGTGCCAAGGTCATTTTATTGTACAGCAGAAGTGGATCGTTTCTGTCTTCAGATTTTGTTGTTGCCTGTCAGAGTTAATCAGGAGAAAATTTCTAAGTACATCAAGTCAGTTCCCAGGAGTTTTGGTTCTGACTGGGATGCACTGCTGGCCTATCTGTTCTTTGTGACCCGCTGTACTGGTGGGGAGGCACAACCCACAGCTCAACAGCTCTGTGCTGCTCTGGGCACTGAGGTTTGCACTGCTGAGTTAAACATCTGCATCCACAATAGCAGATTTTACCCTTCTAAAGTGGTTTGAAAAATCAGTTATGTCAAGCCTCCTTTTATCTCTAGCCTTCTCTTCCGCTTCCTCTTTCCTATTCTATTGTGCATTCAGTGGTTTCTTTCTGTGTTTTTTTTTAAAACAAATTCCCAAGAGCACAATGCCAGCTCTCTTCAGTCACATTCGGGCTGATGCTGAGTTTTGGATGAAAGGTTAAAATCCCAGGCAGTGGCAGCTTCCCCAGCACCAGCTGGAGTCCACCAGCAGCAACTACTGCAGGGACATTGCAGGTGTGGGTTCCTTTCATATTTCTCTTTAGAACCTTTCTCCAGTGAATTCCCTTTTTTGATAATAATTGCCCATCTCTGATCCAAGCCCGGAGGTATGTTTCTCAGGAAAATGAAGAAAATCAAATCAGATGGTTTTAGTTTATACAAATGGTTTTCCCAGGTATGTGACCTTACTATCAGTGTAACTTCAAAAATAGCTGAAGCTATAAAATATGTATTCAGCCTGTTTCATGGTCATCCTCAGCTTCAGGTCCTGCTGCAATGGTTAATAATAATAAGCCATAGTTTGCTCATGAATGCCTTTGGTTTTCTCCATGCATGTTCAAACTCTCACTATTTCTCCAAAGTCAAACTCATTATATTATTTTTCCTTTGTCCTTTTCTTTTAAGGGAGAACAGTGTTTGGTTAAAAATGCCCTTGGAACAATCAGCATTGTGGAGCAGCTTGTGCAGCACAAACATGACTTTGTGTTCACAGTAGGCCAAGGGCTGGGAATCTGCTGCTCTGGGATCCAAACAGCCCACGGGGAAACAGGACAAAGGCAGGAGAGGCTCCAAAGCATCTCCCAAAACTCGCACTCTAAACCACATTAAACAAAACCCAAGTCTGTCTCTCGCTGCTCTTGCAGAGCTTCTGTGAACAGATCAGGATAAAACATTTCACTGCTTGGAAAATAGCTGGCTCAAATACTTTCCCTTGCTCCTCCCAGGACACAGCTGTATTACTGTCTGTTCCTTCAGGTGTAACAGGCTCCATACATTTCTGGTCCCACAAAATAGCATCAGCAAGGAAGTTAACAACTCAGTTTACAGTCAGCTCTCTTAGGTATTAAGAAAAAAGTCAGTTATTTAAAGGATAGTTTAAAGATGTTTTTCTTACATTGGCAATCTCTTTCTCCAAGTCCATAACTCTTCCCATTTGTTCAGAAATCTCATTCTCATTGACAGAAATGTTTCTTTCTTGTAGGATTAGTTTAGCTACAGAAATCATGAAATCAACGTAAGCAGAACATGCCTGCAGGAAAAAATAGGAACAGTTTGAAGACAAAACTCTTCAAAGTAGAGCATACCTTGATTATCTTCAAGATTCCATCTTCATTTTTAAGAACTACAGTTCTTCATCCTTTATTTAAGTAGTTCAATTTTATCAGATATACTGTTAGATCACAACTAGAAATTAACCTTGAACATTCCCTCATGGAGCACTGCTGTGTAATTGGAGCAGTGTTCAAAGCTAAACACTCCCAATGACTGCACTGTGTTTTCATTATTTAGAATGAGACATTTGTATGTCCATATTTAAACAATCACCCATGTTTCTTCTAGCTCACTTTAATTACAGCTTCCAAAAATACTGCTTCCAAAGAGCCATGTTCCCAGGAACATAAAACGAGGGAATTGGCTTTATGAGTAAAGCACTCACAGAAGCTGTGAACCTCTTCCCGTGCTTCTTGGAACAGTTACAACTCACCTTGCTGTATGCAAAGTTAGGTATGCTATAGACAATATATATGAAATTAACTTTAAGAGTTCACTAATGATAAGAATGTAAATACAGCAGCAAATTCTCTGAAATGTCACACTGTCAAATATCTTAAGGTGTCATTATATTTTACAGAACCTCAGTATTATTGTAATTCTATTATTATTATTTGTAGCTCTAATTCCTCATTGGTAAGTCACACTCATTTTTCTATCAACAGAAATGCTCTTTTCAATATTCCTTTTCAATGCAAATAAAAAACATACATAGTGCTGGATCACCTATCAAGTAACAAATCTGGTTTATGCAATGTAATCTACCAAACCAGTGATTAAACCTAGGATTAATAAGGTGTGCATGTCATCAGCTTTATTAATAGAAGTATTTTGGTACGTTCAGCTCCTAAGGCAGGGACACACCTCTTTAATGAATGCTCCATGTGTGCAGCCATTCCCTATCCCCTGCTGGGCATCCCTCCCTGCTAGCAGCGCCAGGCTGTGCCCAGCAGGGGCTGAGCTGCCAGCAGGGACAGGGACAGGGCTCACAGCAGCCCAAAGGGCTGAACTCCCAGTGCCAGCTGCAAGCAAGGGAGACCATTTCAGAAAGACAAAAGCCCAGGAAACCACTGGCAGCTACAACAGGTCACAAAAGAGAGTGCATACCAACCCTGTAAAAACCACCATAAAATTCATAAAATTCAATATAGTTATTACCTCAAACCAGTAAGTTAACAGAGATTTTTAGGTACCCATCAGTGACTTTATTTTTGCCCTAAGTGCAGCTCTTAAGTCAGGTAGCAAAGAAATAAGTCAGCTAATTTCAGCTGGACTGTATAAATAGTCTCAGCAATTTCAGTGGAAACTTAAGACATCGGAATCACTCCTGTCTGAGCAGAGCCATCCTGTATCTCACAAGACAAAACGATTTTAAAATTATCTTATTGGCAGATTGCACTTGTAGTTCTGGGGTGGGAAGTTCTGATGGAGGCAGAGGCCTGGAACGAGCAGGAGGCAGAGATGGTGTTTGCTGTGTACAGCTCCTGGGGTGGAATAACGCAGCAGGAACCAGAGCCAAGAGCAGGCTCTGCCGGAGAGCGGGGATGGAAGGGAACAGCTCTCGCTTGCAGCAGTCATGCTTGCAAGGACACTGGGAACCTGCCTGCCAGTGATAAAACTGTTTTTCAAGAATACTTCCTTGTCTACTTTCCAGCAGTGCAGAGCTGATACTCAGGTAGGTCAGAGGACAGGAATTGTCTCTCAGTGCTGCAGTCAATGCAACACATGGAAGGAGCAGATTGTGCCATGTGAGTCAGCTCCTAAAGGCCATCTCACATGGAACTGAGCAGTTCAGATGGCAATGATTGTCTTAATGAGCATGTGATCTGTAATTAAATGTAATCACTATTAGCTGTTGGCACATCAGCAAAATACCTACAAACCCCAAATGGTCTGTACACTTTCTCATTGCTTCTGCATTTAATTACACAGAAGGAATTTGGTTAATTAAAGGTCACTGTGGTAGCAGTTTCAGCTCCATGACTTCAGCACAGACACTTCAGCCCTCAAGGACTTAAAGCACATCCAAGATTAGCAACAGGGATACAGTGTCAGTGCTAACAGGTTAATGAGACACGTAAAAGTAATGAGTAAACAAGAATTAAAGGAGACCATACAAGGTTTCAGGTATCTGAGGCATTTCTATGGTGTCACATCCTTTTGCTGCTGTGTTTGTGTTCAGCAGTTGATGTTGGAGACTGTGATCTTTTCAGATCTTTCATGCAGCAAAGTGTCTCTTTGGTTCTGAATGGTTCTGTTTTTCTTTCCAAGCCTATTACTGGTAGAAGTAGTTAATCTGCAGCATTTGCCAGTTGCTGCCAGTCCGTCACAGCTCAGAAGTGGTGTCCTTTTTGCAGTGACAGAACAGGGCTCATTATGACCACTTGTATTCTGTCTTAATACAACTCTGACAGTCAGGGAATAGCTCTTGATCCAGCTGTGAAGCCTGGCAGAGGCTGTATAACAAAGCTAAATTGTTTCATGTTTATCTCCTTCCAAAAGGTCTTAAAAAGTCAAGCAGCTGCCTTGAAAATAAAGGCTAAAACACAAGAACTGTCATCAGTGGTGTGTCAGCTCCCCCTCACCTCCTTGTATGCACCAGTGCACTCATAGTAATCCCGAGAAGGCAGGCCCAGCCCAGGCTGATCAATCTGTAAATGCAAATAAAAATTGAGAAGTGCTTAAGGGGAAATGGCAGAGCATTGTACTGTTCTTTCAGTAACTACAGGTGTTGATACTTCACTGACCAGATTATCTTCTGGCCACAGGGGCATTCCTCTCTCATCCTGTTGCCCACCTTTAATTATTTTCATTCTCGTTAGGCTTTTTGTTTTTCTTTTCAGTCTTATTTTTTCCTGTTGCTGAACACTGCAAGCCACTGGTAGCCAGTGTGAAAACAGGTGAAGTACAGATGACAAAACAGCCCAGAGACAAGCCAAGCAGCTCCTGCATCTCTGAAATTCCTGCATGTGAAGTGCTCATGGATCCGTCTACCCACTGACAGGGGAGATTGGCCCTTTGCTCCTCTAACTGCTGTGTCACAGCAGTCACCAGACATTCTCCTGCCTTGTCTGGATGTTCAGGTTTCGGAGATGACCTTTCTGTCTCTGTCATTCCCATCTCACTGACAGTAACAGTGCATGAGTGCACAGGACAAAGATGTCAGCTTGGAGAACAGACAGGGCGCTTTGAAACCCAGAATTTCAATTGAAAACTACATTAATTCACAAATTCATCTACAAAGTACTCAGGTCAAATTCAGATCACTGATGTTTCTCCTTGTTAACATTTGTGTCTGTGTTCCAGTTATTTGCTGCACTTTTATGATCAACAAGGCCATAGCACCCAGGCAGACTTACGTGAATGATATGTGCTGTGGAATTTTTATCATCTGTGCCAACAAAAAAATTAATAAGGACCTTTTTTCCATATCTGGAGTTGAGCTGTGCAATAGCTGTCTCAGCTGTCCACACAGTACCTAAGCAAAGGAAAGGTATAGTCAGTCTCTAGTTTTGGTAAGCAATAAATTAAATAATCTAGATACTGTAACTAAAAGGAAATAAGCACAGGTTATCTTACCATAGGAAGCATCCCAGTTAGTTGTTGCTACAGGCCACTCAGACACACTTGGCAATAAACTAATTAAAGGCCTTCCACCTCTGCTATCAATGGCAGCTTTTGGAAAAAATAAAATTAGTTACCATGACATTTTAAACCCCACAAATGTTATATATTATAATGAGTTCAGAACAATGAAGCTGAGAACTGTGTTTCCCCCATCACCACAGCAGCAGTTTTCTCTGATGTATGACTGTGATTTAACACTTAATGTAAAAATGTTCCAGTCACAAAAAGCATATGCAGATCCTTGAGACCATGACACTGAAGTACTGTCTTTTTTTTCTCTCTGCAGATAGCTTGAAATAAGAGTTTTGAAAAGTATTCCTAGTATTACAGAAACGATAAAAATATGATTTAGGAAGCATTGCAAACAGCCTTACTGCTCTTTGTTCTAGTGGCAGAGCCTGGTGTGCCAGGTAGCTTTCACCTCATCCCTGGTAATTTCTACAAAAGAAGCTAACTCCCATTTAACTGAAAGGATTTGAGTTTATGTATCTGCAGCAAATTAGTAACTGAAGAGTTACCTTAAATACCCGAGGTAGTAAAGCAGGAGGTACAATACCAGTTTTACTGCTGACATTCTTATTGCACTCTATAGAATAGATAAATTTTAGTTTTCACAAAGGATATCTGAAAAATTATGCACAGAATAGGATCCAAGTGTAGCTGACTGAGGTGGGGCTCTTTGGTTGCTATTTAGATATCCTGTATGCAATGGACTCAGGGGACACTTACTTTCATTTATGCAGGACCTGTACAGAGTTTTTGCCTTCTGCACTGCTGGGATGTCATTAGTGCTGGGGGTGTCGAGGACATCTGAAACACACACAGCGAATAATGGTTATTCCTGCTCTGTCCTGGCAGGGTTCTGAGGAGCAGGGCTGGCTCAGCAGTGCTCCGTGTCCATCGCTAACTCCAGGGAGGCCTTCCCCTTCAGAAGCTGAGGGGAGAAGCTCTGGAGGTGAAATACCTTGCAATGGCTTCAGTCTGTGCTAGTATGTGGAATGTAAAGGAGTCAGTAGATACTTTGTAGATCACCCTTGGTGAAAGACAAATGCTCGGACTTCTCAGGGACAGGTTTTAAGCAACCAGACTATTGTGTGAAGACACAGCTGGCAAAAGCAGGAGATAGGCAAAGTAAAAAAAAGAATATTTAGCCTGGAGAGAGTGGATTGGACAGTGTTACATGAGTACAGACTGACTTCTTGGACTCTTGTTATTTTCACCTGAAAAAACAGATTGTGAACAATTTGATACTCTTGATGTGACAGGTAGGAAAATGGCTTGCCTGCTCTTTGGGATTTCGGATGGAACACAGATATGCAGGACATAGGGCTGCCAGAGAGCTCTGCTCCAGTCTCAGACACAGCAGCACAATGCCCACAGCCTTCTCCAAGCAAACAGTTTGGGGCAGATTTGTCCTGAACCAAACACAAAAACCTGAAATATCTGGTAGTATTTTAAGCTTTGCTAGAAAACCACAACTTCTTAGGATAACAAGTAAGGCAAAGAAGAAACTTTATTTAGTCCCCAAACTCCACTGACCTTTTAAAACAACTTCTAGTTCGTCTCTCAAAATGTCAAAGTTGCTATAACGGGAGCTGGTCTCGGGGATGACGTTCCTCTTGAGCCACCCCCCGCAGGCGTACTGGTAAAAGTCCTCGCAGGGCCTGGCACTGGGGTCCATGTTCTCCAGGATCCGGGCGGCTGCATGGACACACGGCACAAAGAGTCTTTACTGAAAGACAGGAATACACTTGTTTTCTTTGAAGAGGGAACTCATAAATATATTTCGTTTAGAATAGGCTCAAGCTTACTTGAATGTTCTAGACCAAACAAAGTTCTCATCGGTGAACAAGGAATTACTATTCCTGTGCTAACCACAACTTCCATACTTTCCAGCAGGCTGTTTACTGGTGGTAAACTGACAGATGTTCCTGCTCCCTGTGAGTGGTCACTCAGTTCTAAATAAAATGTAGGATGTTTCATTTACCCTTCACTTACCCTTCTTTGTACCGAAATGTGGTGAAAAGGAACATTAAAAGCACAAGACATAGCAGAGGTTAAGTATCCACTGCAATGTAACTGGTAATTAAGTATGATTTAGACTCAACTGAATCCTGCCTATTTTAATAAAATACTGACTTTGCTGGACCATTTCAGTTCTTGTCTGGAAAGGTTTTTCTGTTAATGCCTTCTGGAAGCCACACTCATTTTTAGACCTGCTCCACATTTTACTGTAGAACTGATACTGCCTCTTGCTATCCCTTTGACCCTCTGGAAGTGGCTTGTCCAAGACTGGCTGGTCACTGACCGATAGTGCCAGGGATTCTCAGTGAAATACAATTCCTTGATGACAGTTTCCCAGCTGCTGTCCATAAACACTCTGGGCTTTTTCCTATAGCTACTCCTCTTCCATCCAGACTGCTTCTACCACCAGTATGCCAGAACAGAGTCTCTCACAGAAAGGAGAGATCTTAGGAGTCAGGCAAGAGCTAAGGATACCTCTGAATTTCCCAGGACACTGAATATCTTCCCATTTTTCTGACATTATTTTTAGTAAATTATGAGGCTTGTGATTTCAAGCGTTCATTCCTCCACATGGGCAAGTCAAATATTTATAGTTATTTTTCCAGTACTTTCAATATTTTCCATGTCTCTTGTGCTGGTGGAAATGGAGAGACAGTCTGTGGTGTTTGTGTTGACTTGCTGCCCCCATTTTTCAGTTAGCTTAGGAGTGTTACATCCTAGGCCAACATCTGATGATTTTACAATGTTCCAGTGCCTGGAAAATGGAAATAGCCATAGACAGGTGCATTTTCAACCTCAGACTGCTTCAGCAGCATAAAACCCACTGTGGAAATAGATACAAAGCCTCATACCTGGTGGTTTCCCTTCTGAAGTCAATGGCTTCAAGGGTGACTTCTATTTAAAGGGATACAGGATCATGCCAACAGCCAGAGATTGGGAAATTCAGTCATGATTTTACTAAGTGTGACACTTGCCCCAAGAGCTCTGGGATTGTGGAAGCTCTGGTGCTGGTTTCTGTCTTTTTTGCTCTGTTTCATGTAGGGGAAGAGGAGTGTTTTGAATGCTACAGTTTATTCCTGTTGTAACTCCACCTATTTGCTGTGAAAGAGGAAAGTTGTAACTATTTCTAACATCTCCTGTTTTAAGGGTATCCCTCTTAATCTCTTTGCCAGGCTGAGGCAGCATCTGAAGGGCATCACTGTCCCTTGGATGACCTTGGCATGTGTCAGTCCAGCAGCACAGACTTTCCTAGCCGGAGTGGACAGCCCAGCTGGCTCATTCACAGCCCTGCCAAGCACTAACAGTAGGACAGAAACATCTTCTGACACTAGGAAAAGATGGCCCTTATCCACTGTCTTGTCACTTTGGGAAAAACCTCACAACAAAACCTAGAAGAAATTCACATCTTGCTTAAATCTGAGAAATCATTAACAGTCTAATATCAAACCTGGCTTGAACTGTGCAGTTGGGTTGCCCTTCATGGAGTCAGCATCTAGGTAATCCTCTGTGCTTACTCGTGTCACACAGAAATAATCATCTCTCATAACTTTCCTGCTCAAAGGTCCAGGCCAGCCAGTATTAGCTATCCAACTTTTATCAGAACTTGAAGCTTAAGTACTGCAAAAGTACCAGAAAGAGCTCAGTCGTGGGAACTGTGGTCTTTCATTTAGGGCTGTATGTGAAGTACATACATTGAGTATGACCGTGCAAAATACTCTCTTCAAGAGTGTTATTTGCACAACTGAGCCCTAAGATAACCATTCATTATTTGGCTGATACCACAGACACATTAATCAAGGAAATGTGATTATGATATGAATATTTTGTTATTTCATCTCTAATCCAGGTGAATGTATACCTATACAAATACAGGTAATACACAGTGTACTTTTTATTAGTGCTCAGTGTTGCTGTGATGAACCAGTGTTTGGCTTTGTTCCTCCTGTCACTTGTTTACTCAGTTCCTACTTGCCACCAAGAATGTAGAGCTTCATATCAATTACTTGTAATGATTAATCTTATTGTAGTACTCCTGATTATCAACTGTTGCTTTAATAGCTTACAAATAAACTAATATAAGCTGGCATAGCAACCAGTGACCTGGGGAGGATTCAGGAGCAACACAATGTGCTTACCTAGGTAAGAAACAGAGATCAAAATCCCCTGTTCCATCAGCTGTGCTGCCTGAGCTCAGGGAAGTTAGCAGAGTGTGTCAGCTTATCCAAAAAATGCTCACATGTACAAATTGCATGGTATCTTCCTGTGCTACACTGCAGTGGGTCTCACAAACCCATGGATAACATTGCCATGCAGTTACTGGTATCTTACCCTGGGTAACCAATGACTTCTCATTACATTTTTTCTTCTTTATTTATTAATTATTTATTTTACTACATTTTTTTTCTTCTGGTCATTTATTTGCAACTCTTCTCTCATATGAACAATCAGTTCTGTCAGTATCTTCCTTTTATCCCTTTCTAGTGGTTAAATGCTGATAAAGCTTTTAACAGAAGCATAAAAGAGAAAAATTGTTCTGTTTAATTAATTTAGGCACTTCTTGCTACATTGTGCCTCATTTCTCTGAACTTTTCCTGCTTTTCCTTTTCGAGTTCATTCATCATCACACAGTCTGTCTGAACTCCCTTTTAGCAATGTGTACTTAGCTGAAAATTAGCATCATCAGAGATTAAAAACAATCCACTAGAGAACTAATTGGATCGTTTTCCAAAACACAGCATGAGCTTTCATCATGGGAGAAGAACACCTTGGAAGTGGAATGAAAAGACAGTGATGGCCACCTGAAATAAACCTTACGTTTGGCCCATGCTGATGACAATATGCAGTTCCTGGGATGAGGGGCTGCCTCGGGGCTTTCCTGGGGTGACTCCAGCAGGACTGAGGTGTGGGGCAACAACCTGAGCTGCTAAAATGAGACCTGAAACCAGTAGTCCCATGGAAGTAAAGAAACCAGTATACTGACTTTCCTGTGCTGTTTCTGGTATATTTGCTAGTCTAAATATCAAAACTTTTTGGGAGCCTCCCACGGGATGCTGTGTACCTGGGATTCTTTAACAACTGCACTTAAATTCCATGCCCTTTTGCTTGCAAGCACATACATTTGTCTTGCATGTTGACTGTCAAATCCTTTGTGACTCTTCACCCCTTCCCAGGGCTGAACTTTCTCAGGCTCCACAGGGGCCAGTCATGACGTAGAGAACCTATGCAAGAGTTACCTCTTCCTCGTGACAAAAGATAGCCCAGAGCCATTGGGATGTTTGTGGTGCTTCTCGTGGGAGGTACCAAGGCTGAACGACAGGCAAGGAGTTTGCTCAGAAAGCTCAGGTCACAGTGGAGTGCTGGGAAAGGGCACATGGCATGAGCTTCTCTTTCGGGTCCCTTGGCACCCTCTGTGACCCGGCCACAGCCTTTCTGAACTCAGTGGCCAAGTTACCCGGGAGAAATAGGGCTGGAGAAAGCAAAAGAGGAATGAACAACTGCCCCAAAGTCACACCAAGAGAGGGATTGCTGGGGTCCCATCTTAGAAGCTTCCCAGAAAAACATAATCAAAAGAGTCCTGTTACGGGGCTGTTAAGACACAACAGGTGATCCTCCATTGGCAGAGTTGGGATCTCCTCCTGCCTTGGAGAGGACTCTGCAAGGGCATGAAGAGCTGTCAGCTGAGCTTGGAAAGTGGCAGGAGAGGAGAAAGCAGAGCTGGCACAGAGCCCCTGTGAAACCTGTGTTGGCACAGCCAGGTAAATGCTCCTTTCATTTGAGGGCTGAGAGAGGCTGCTCCCAAGCCTAGGATTGAGGTGGAGGAAGTGTTACAAAGAGAACAGGGATATTTAATGGCTCTAAGCTAAAACAGGGTAGCTTTAGACTGGGTATTGGGAAGCAGTTGTTCCCTGTGAGGGTGGGCAGGCCCTGGCTCAGGGTGCCCAGAGCAGCTGTGGCTGCCCCTGGATCCCTGGCAGTGTCCCAGGCCAGGTTAGACGGGGCTCGGAGCAATCTGGGACAGTGGAAGGTCTCCCTGCCCATGGCAGGGGGGTAGAATGAGATGAGCTTTAAGGCCCCTTCCAGCCCATAGCTTTCTGTGATTCTATCATTCCATGATTTAGAAGTAAATTATGCAAAAAAAGGGAAGCAGCATTAATTGCTCCGGAGGAGAAAACAGAAAGGCCAAGAGGACCAGAGGTGAGGGGAAGGGGAAGGCAGGGATAAGGACCCTTTCACCTACTCTGAGAGGATACAGACTGTGGGACTCAGCATTTCTCTGATGCATTGCAGCAGCTTTCCAGTAGAGTTCAGATCGAGATGTAAACAAAGAATTCGTGTGTACTTGTTACTGAAGGATGAAGTAGCTTGTCAGACTATAACATTCGTAATCTTTTGGACATGGAGGATGACTTCATAAGACTGACAACATCATAGCACAGGATTTTACTTTTGTAGAAGAACTAAGCTAAGAAAATCATGTGGGGTAGCAGATCCCACGCTTCCATGTACCATACTTGTCTGCAGTTAGATGGGAGCATTCTGTGGTAGTAATTTTGTGTAAAAACACACAAATTAATTGAAAATGTATGTATTTTCATTCTTACCTGACTTGATACAGTCTGGCGTCTTGCAAACCCCATCTAAAAGAGAATACAATAATATTCCTTATTGTTTATTCTCTGTCAATATAATAACATCTACTTTAAATATTTTCATTGACAGTCAATTTAATTGCAGTGTACAGTAAGATAAATATGAATTGACACCTTACACTCAGTAAGGGAATATTTATAGGATCATGCTCTCAAAATACCATCATCTTCATCCCTTTAGGGTCATTCAGTGGTAGTCACTCATCTTGTGGAATTTTTGTAGTCATCAGAAGAAAATGTCCTATCAATTGGAGGTGGGCAAAATACTATTTTTATAACAAAGAAGCAATTTAGAGAAAAATAACACAAGGACTGGAGAGAATTACAAAGCCAGTCTGAATTTAGCAGTACTTTACAATGACAAAAGGATTTTCAAGGAATTATATGAAAATTCAGAGACATTGAAGTCTTCTGAATAAAATACAGGATTCAGGAACATCAAAATATTTCCTTTTGAGACTTAGGAAATAAAACTTTTTTTTTCCCCCATAACAGCATTTTTCCATCCCATAATTGAACTACACTTCAATTAAAAGCTTAAACAAAACTATTAAGTACTTCAAAATTAAACAAAGGACTTAATTCCCAATATAAGGAAACATTCTAGTTTGACCCTAGATGGAAATTTTAGCTACTCTATATTATCTTTTCCAAAAATTATCAGGGTATTTACCCCTGAATTAAATTATTTTTCTCTGGCTGCTGAAGCACAAGACCTCTCAGGATGACTTCACTCACTGAGAGTCCTTGCTGCAACAGCCTGAAAAAGGAAAAAATAGGATTTTCATGCATCTACAGGAACACAAAGGAAACCCTGGAGTTTGGTTTTCTTCAGCAATGTTGTAATTTGTTGGGATTTTTGCTTACTGAAGCATTAATTACAAACAGAAGTATTTCTGAGTCGGAACAAGCAGATGGTTTGTGTTTACCACAACTTTGCATGAACAAAGAAATTTACCGAGTCCCAGTTGGAAAGACACAGTTTTTGAGTTTTTCCAGCAACAAGACATGTGGATGCAGCTCTACATTTCAGCCAGCATCCTAAACCCCTTCCCCGTGCCCAGGTATTTGTGCACCCAGCCGGTCGCTGTGCACTCACCGTCATACGTGGCGTACAGGGCAATCATGGTGATGGCCACGATGGCCAGCAGCACCACCACCACAGCCAGCCCTATTTCCAGGCCACTCCATCCCAGTTTCTTCTTCGGTTTTGGAGTATTCATTTCAGTTATATCCATCTGGCTTTCTGACTTGCCCATAACCCAGCGTCTGGAATAGAAAAGGGAATATTCACTGAGCACTCACCCTGAGTCATAGGCTTGAAACTGGCTCCTCGGCTGCACAGTAACAAAGGTGTTTTCTAGGTGAGTTTTCCAATTATTTGTAATACTACTGGGCTGTCAGTCAGGAAATGAAGAATCCTGCCCTCTTGCCTGGCCTGTGCACACAGACACACAGACATACAGACACACACACACGTACCATGCACTTCGTGTCATGGATGGAGAGCAGAAGAGTGGAGTTCCTTCACGTGGAGAAGCTTCCTTCACACCACACAGAAAAGGAAGGCCAGCAAACCAAAACCTATTTTTAAAACGTACCCGTGAGGTTTAATCTTGTGTGGAGGTACAGGAGTTCACAAGCAGTAAAAAGCAAGTCTCTTTGCTTGAATAAAAATTAACTTAACCTGCCAATTACTTATCTAATGCCAAAGGTCAAAATATGCCATTGTGCTTCGCTGTCACTTCTAAAATATTATGTAAGCAGTTCTTGACTACAGCTTTACAGCTGGCTCTAAAAATAGAAAAAAAAAATCAGGCTCTGCTGGGAGCCTGTCAAATTCACACTGAAGACAGGGAGTCTTCACAGTAATTTTTAAAGAACTGTGAGCAGGCCTGTCTTTGGAGTTAGAGCACTGGGAAACAGGAGTCACGCAATGCCAGGGGCAGTGAGCTCGCGCTCACTCGTGCAGCTCACTCAGTAGATTTGGAGATTGTCTCTGTTGCTCTTCAGAGGTAACTGGGCCACCTTTGCAGTGCTGCTGCTGGCAGCTCTGTGCTCTCTCTTCACCTGCTCCTACTTGTCCAGGGCCAGACCTTCCTCCACCAACTGAGATTCCAATCCCTACACACACAGCAATGTATTTCTCAGTATTTCACAATGAAAATCCCTCACAGCATTTCCAGGGGCTCTTTACATCCACAGGCAGTACACACCCTTTCCATCCAATGGGAAAGAGGATGTGAATTTCACTGTGATAAATAATGGGAACACTACATTCACCAGACCCCTTACACAAAGGTCACCCTTCCTTACACCTTTTCCCTCCCCCCATAAGTCAGTGAGGGACCCTTCTCAGGTTCTGCGTCCAGTCAAGTCTAAGACTCGGAACTTCATTATTTTAAACTGGCTTCACTGTATTGCTGACTTGTGTTCATCCCAAATCAAACTCTCCTCAAACTGCTGCAACCTCTCAGATCTCCAGTCTTTACTTTTCCACTGGACCTCCCTTTTCTGCCCGATTCCCATTCCTTAGTTCCCAATTTTTTCTTCCTCTCTCTGATGTCCACCTCCCCTAGAATGCAGCTCCTCTGCTGGAAAAACAAGTCACTAAAGTGTATGTTTATTAATAAACTAAAGATGTCAAATAACCCAGTATTACAGATGTAAGTAAAGAGAGATTTTGTGTTCCATGGGTTTACCAACACCTGTCTCAGTGGCTCACTGAACATTCTCACACTGTTCCTCTACATAAACAAGAGGACATTTTATTCCTGTGTGTCTCATCTGCGCTTCTGTCACTGCTCCTGGGACTTCAAGATTCAGGAGGTGACTGGCTGTGCCGGAATTGCAGCTCTTCCATGGCTCAGGAGGCTGGAATCCTGAGGTCTGCCCAGCCTCTGTCTTTCTGCACCTACAGGGACCATCACAACTACTTTCACGTGCCTCATGAGCTGCTTTTTTTTTCTCTGAAGAACAGGATTTTTGGCCAAATGAGCCAGTGGTTTCTGAGGCACAGGACTGAAATCCTACTGAACTGTGCCCTGCATTAACTATGAGCAAGAACTTCATAGGTAATAAAAAAGCAAATTAACCCTTATCCCCTTCTCACTTCCAGTTATATTAAGCAGCAAAAAACTGTTATTTATATGGGCTAAATGGTGCCAAGTCTCCAGAATCCTCTGAGTACTTAGAGCCTCATTGAAGCAATGATGCTTATCTCCTGACTCTGGTGGTGACTTTGAGCACTGAAAACAGTTCAGTAGAACAGCAGGAAACACTGCACCTTTCATGTGCAAATATGTTCTTTGCAGTCATCTAAGTTCTTCCAAGCGAGCTAATCTTTCTGTTCCTGCAGGAACGCTCCTCGTGTCTAAAGGCGTCTAATTTTTACTTCTAGTTATTTAGAGAGTTGAGCCCATCTGCATTAATGACCACCAGGTAGAAGCTGCTTTGTGTGCTACTGCAAGCACAGCGAAACTGTAGGAATAATTTAAGCAGATACAAGCCTCGGTATTGTGGTTTTCTTACACTTCTGGTGCTTATGAGATCCCCTCTGCTCTGCCTACTGAAGCTTAGACACCACAGAGAGCTAAAGATATTTCGACTGATCCTGGTCTAGATGGCACAGGGAGTTAATTAATGCATTGGCTTCTGTTTTTGGGATGGGTTTGTTAAAATCGGTTTGCGGCTTACTGGGTTCCCCGCGTCGCCTCCACAGAAAATGTAGCACGTCATGGGAATACTTTACTGTTTTTTCGTTAACTTGTGCAGCCTGTCCCGTGCCGGCCGGGCAGTGCCACGGGGCATCGCCGGGCAGCCTTCGGGGACCGCACCTCTTCCGCCGCACGGAGCCGGGCACAGCCCCGGAGCCCGGCACAGCCCCGGAGCCCGGCACAGCTCCGCGCCCTCCGAGCGCGGCTCCGGCCCCCGGGGAGGCGCCTTGGGCCGGGCCGGGCCGCCCTGGGCGGGGAAGGGCGCTCGGCTCC
>VZRO01000190.1:810713-865543 GCA_013397915.1 Daphoenositta chrysoptera | reverse complement strand
CGCCGCTCGCCGATCAAAGGAGCCGTTGTCCGCCGGACGAGCAGTTCCCCGGCTGACCTGAAGGCTTCTTCCTCTTCGCGATCATAAAAATGGGATGGGGCAGGAAACAAACAAATAAGCCCCCCCCGCCCCGGCGAAGCACGCTGTGCACCTCGCCAAGCCTCCCCCGGCGCCGGGGCAGCGGCGGGGGCAGGAGCGGCGGCGCGGGGCGCGGGGGGGGGGAGGGGGGGCGGGGGGCGTGGGNNNGCCGTGTCCGATGGAGCGGCCCCTGCACCTGCCCGCCCGCGCCGGCTTCTCATTTCTCCCCAGGCGGTTCAGGAGAAGGAGCGAGAGGATGCACGGGGAAGGTTAGCGGCTGCATGTCTGCGGCTCGGTGCCTGCTTCCATGCACACTCATCGCCTTTGTCAAATTAATGCAGTCTCATACGCTCTGCAAGATCTTACATCCTCGTTCACTGAGTGATTTCTCCTCGGGAGGGAGATAGCTGTGACTTCTTGCACGGAGAGGCAGCTCTGAGCTCTATCAAAAGATTTCTCAGCCAACTGAGTATCAAAAGATATTTGTTTCATTCTTACAAAGTTTCATTTTAATTAAGTTTCATTTTTACTAAGAGACTGACAAACATCAACAGCAGCAATGAGTTGCCGTCATTCCTCTCACTCAAACCAGACACCACGCTCCTTTCTGCTGCCTTCCTTTAGAGGTTTATTACCTCTGAGGCAGACATGGCAGGAATTTCTGAAATCTTTTATTACCAGCTACACACTAAAATGTCTGCGGCTTGAGAGGGGTAACTTCCTCTTACCAAGAAAGGTGGAAACTGAATCCCCAATTCTTTATGGAACTGCCCAGTGAGTGATCCGCAGGGCAGATGCAATGAAGAGGGGAAGATGATAACTGAGCATTAGCTGTTAAAATAAATCACTTTTGCAAAACGAACCTTTGAAGAAGTAGGTTTTATTCACCAAAAAAGCAATAGAAGTCTCAAAAATGGGCAAGAAAAAAATTCAAAATATCTAGAGAACACGAGTACTGCATTTTCTTGCAGTGAGGAGTGGGGGAAATGCTGATTATATCCTTTCCAGGATCAGTGTTCAAATTATCAGAAATATATCACTTTCACCCTTTCCTGCAGTAATTCCTACAGAATTCCAGTCCAATTCCTGGGACAAGCTGCATCATTACCTGATGCTTTAAACAATAGCAATTCTCACCAAGCAAAGTAAGAATAGAGGAGGCATTAAAAATACACGTGATTTTGTAACCAGGTGCCTATTGCACAGCCTTCACTGCAACAAAGCTTGGGAAGCACAGGGTGATGTGCGAACAGACTGAACTAAAATGGCAAAAAAGGACTTGTTTCAAATATTTTAGGTGAACAAAAAAAGTAGAACTGCCTAATTCACCACAAAGAGAGAGAAAAGGAAGAAACTCGTCTGGCAGTCTGTAAATAGCCCAAAGAGGACTAACATACCTGACAAGCAGTGAGAGAGTTTCCGCTCTTGAAGAACCTCGTGCTTGGAAAGAGAGAGCAGACGTTGGTGACACAGGCTGTGAGAGGTGTGATCTGTGAGTCAAGCACTGAGATTCCTGTTTGGGCCTTTCTTAGGAAAAACTCCCAGCAAGTCAATAGTGTGATACGCTTCTTAAGAATAATGTTATCAGTGCTCCTGTGGGCAACTGGAGAAGCGAGGTTTGCAGAGGGAGACAATAGTGAGGTAGGGCTCTCTTCCCAGATAAAAAGTGAGAGGACAAGAGGAAATGGCCTCAAGTTCTGCCAGGAGAGGTTTAGTTTCGATATTAGAGAAAATTTCTTCACAGAAATGGCTGTCCAGCCCTGGCACAGCTGCCCAGGGCAGTGGTGGAGTCCCCATCCCTAGAGGGATTTAAAAGCTGTGTGGATGTGGCACTTGGGGACATGGTCATTGGTGGCCTTGGCAGTTGGATTTGATGGTTTTAGAGGGCTTTTCCAGCCCTATCATTTTAGGGATGACAGACCTATAGCTTCATCTGCTAATGGACATGCCCTACAGATTCCTGAGGGCAAACCCCCGATACCAGGATGAACCGAGGGGCAGGTTGCCCTTGTATTGATTCCGGTTAAACACTGTGTTTGCTTCCCTCTTACTCACCTTCCCCTGCTAGGACTGTGATTTCACCAAGATAAGAAACAAAAAGGCAAACCAACAACAGAAAGTTCACAATTGAAAGAAACAATTTACCCTTACATTTAGAGATAAGAGTAAATAGTTTGTCCTTACACCTTGCTGAGGTGTGCTGCTTGAGTGATGTTACTGCTTGCAGTGAGAAGGAGCAGGAGGAAGAGTCTGCAGCTTCATCCTTTAGGGACAAGTTTGGAGGGGTCTGGCACTGCTGCTCACAATGGACTTCCCTTGACTTCTGACGGACAGCCACCAGCTTGAAACAAATACATGGTAAATTTATAGAACCAAATAACATTCAGTTTAGGGTCAGAAAATTAAAAAAGGGTAGTTAACCTTAGCACACCATTGTTAAATCCACGTCCTTGAAAAACAGACTGCTGCTCACTGCTAATTTGAGAGGAGAGAGCAATACTTACTTAGCAGTACTGTTCTTTAAAAATCTGTCGAGGGAAGGAAGCTGCTCCAAAATCTGTGCGCACAAGTAGTTCAGAACATCATACAAAAATGGATTCACTGTCCAGCCTTCAGAAAAACAAACTGCATCCCAACAGCTCAACTGGAATTCCTCATGGAGTGAAGAAAAGCCAATGACCTGTTCAATATTGTGTTCTCCTGTTGGTCCACATGACCACAGCAAGGCCTCATTCCCAATATGACCTCTGGGTGATGTTTGGGACATTAGGACTCATTTACACTACTGTGAAACAACATTATTGATACTTTTATTTATTTCCTTTTGGAAAAGCTCACTTTTCAAAGCAGCAAAGCCAGGGTTCATGGAACAAACAACATGGATGCTGCCTGTTGAATTTGACCACACCCCTCAATCCTGTTGATCCCTTCCCCGTCATGTCCCCTGCTATAGGAGAGTAAAATGGGGAACCTCCTGTCTTCCCTCCTTAGCCCCGTGCGTGTTCAGTGCAGTTGGACTGTGAGAATTTAGGTGGTGAAGTTTTACCACACTGAGTATTTCCTCATTTGGGTCTGGTTTTGTTTCTCAGTAGGTTTGTAATGAATCCAAGCTTGGGTAATTTCTCATTCAGGAAAGCAAACAGTCTAGGTCTCAAAATACTTGTTTCAGTGCCTAAATTATTCAGGTCTAATTGTATTGTAATACAAAGCTTTGTCTTTGTTAGGCAACAGGCTTTGCAGTGCAACTGGTTTGCAGGTGTTTGCAAGCCTGATAAAACACTTGGCTGAAAAGGCTGAAAAGGCTGAAAAGCTGCCTTTTTTTTTTTTTTTTTTTTTTTGGCTGTTCTTGAGGTTGCCTAAGAGCCACACACATTGCTGCAGCTAGCACTGGCTAACGGGCTCTTTGGGGTCCTGAATCTCTGCAGCCATACCAGGAACCATGGTGTTAAATATTACTGGGACAATACTGAGTAATATTGTAAAAACAGGTGATGTAAAACTGCATGTGCCACATGCAGATGGCGTGAAAACTGATAATGGTTATCCCTGCCAAGAGCTGTGATTGTTTTCAGTGTCATAGTCTGTTACAACAGCAAGCCACTGATGGACTGCAAGGCTGATAAACACACTCAGCACCACAGGCTGGAGTCTGGAGTACAGTTACAGTCAAGAAGATTGTTAAGGCTGGGAGGTATTCAAAAGACAGGAAAGAAATGTTTAAATTTAGGATGACAGATTAAAAATATTCATCAGTAATGTCTAGGCCACTGGAAAACAATCAACCGTAACGTAACAAAGCAGCGGGTAGTGACACCTTGCCTGGCCTAGTGGCAAATAAGTCCCTTTTTTCTGTTCTTTCTCGCTGCTGGCACCCTGGATGAGAGTTTCTTTTCACCACCCAAATGACATAAGCAAATAGTCAGCAAGAAAAATAGGTTGTGTTTCAATGTCACAGATTAGCTGGCTCCACGGCCCTACACATGAGATCATTTGAACCAAGTCCATGACTTAAATGTCTCTTTCTGGTCTGTTTTTTAATCCCAAATGACAAAGTACAAGGCTTGTATGGCACAAGTACAGTATGGAAAATGGGGAGGAAAAAGTGCTGACTCTGGACTGTCAGAACACTGGGAGAGTTGTCCTGTTCCAAGCCATCCTTCTTAGGTCACACTGTGGTAGTAGATCTGGGAGAGAAAACCAATAGGTTTTCCTAATGGTTTACATTAGATTTGTGATCTTAAAATATGAAAGGGCAAATGTGCTGTATGTGTGAATGTGAAAATGGGAAAACAAATCTCTATTTTTTGTCTCAGTGAGAACTTGTCCTGCCTTCCTTTGGGCCTGTGTCAAAGCTTCTGGAAATTTCATGGGTGACATCAAGAGCCAGGACATGGCTGTGCCCTGGGAAATGGGCCCCCTCGGGTAGGTGCTTGTGCTTTGTGTATTCAGCTGCAGATGTCTGAGCGTTCTTACAGTTAAGCTCGTGTATTAAAGCGAATGCCTGCTCTGCATTCTGCTGCCAAGGCATGAGCACACCTGTGCCAGGTGCAGCTCCACAGGGATCCCTGCTCCCTGCCCAGCCACAGAGAGCTGCTCGCATTCCTTCGGTAGCAGAGAGGTACCCTGGCATGGCCAGCTCAGCACCTCCGTGCCCCTCACCCTGGCTGGGCAGCCCCTACACAACGCCAGCAGCGCTCTTTCCCCCTGGAGCTGAAAGTCTTCCCCTTTCCAGAGGGTTTCCCTCCCTGTTTAGTCTTTTTCCACTGCCATTCACTTGCCTCACGATTTCAGTTTGCCTCCTCTCTGATCCTGCTTTTATCTCTCCTGTTGGCTCTTTTTTGCCTGTCTCTGTTTCACTGAAGCTTTTACTGTGAGGAGGATCAAATAATTGCAGGGTTAAAGTAGACCCTTGAACTCACAGCATTTAATGGGTTTGTAATTAGGCCATGTATCCCTGTGAGAATGGGCAGTCTGGGAATTTGCCAGGACTTACAGGGGGATTTAGTAGCCTACTAAGAGTTTCCAGACCTATTACATTCCTTAAGAAGTTTTAAAGACACCACTGATTTTGGCAGGGAACTAGGAACTAGGATGTCTCTAAATACCCATAGAACTGAGGGATGTGAAGTAGAAAACTACTTATTTTGTGAAGAACAGGAAAAAGTTTCAAAGATTTTATAATTTGAAATACAGAAATAGATGTTCAACATTATCTTGGTAACACATGCCTGCCTTAGAGCGTATAATGTATGTTTTCTCTGAGAATTCATATTTACATATTTGATAAGACATTAATATTAAAACACACATTAACCAGGCTCTGTGTATGCATTGTACTGTAGGTATATGTGACCACTGCTGCTTTCTGATCTTGGAATATGTAACTGTGTTTAAAAAAATGATGAAGTCTTTGCTTTCCTCCATCCTACCTGTTTTCCATTTATAAGGTTCTGTGGCATCACATTTTCTGTGTGTTTTGGGGAGATCAGTGTCTGTTAAATGCCAGGTGATTTTACTATGAAGTCCTGGTTTATTTTTTACTCATAACTGAGACAAGCACAAACTTCTGTTGTTGTTTACTTTCCAGAGAGGAAGGGAAAATTACATCTAACCTAAAAATACCTTCCTCCCCCTACCCCATGTCTCGGTGCTTTCAGCTTGGGCAGGGTGGAGGATAAGAAAAGGCAGAAAACAACTGGGCATTTTTCTCATAGTAGCACAAAATTGCTGGTTTTTCTTCCAGGTTAAAGAAACCCAAACCATAATTAACTTTATTCTCTCTGTTCAATAATTACCCTGAAAAAAGACCACAACAGTAAAAACTACCCTGCTTACCTGTGCAGCAAGGGTAGTGTAGAACCTTCTGGAAATTTGACCTATCCAAGTTTGGTTTTGGATCAGCAGTGGGTTTGCCCTGTGAAATTGGGCTCTAAGCTTAAATTCAGATTTTCTGGTAACTGTAATGTATATCAGGCTCTCTCAGAGTTGTTTGGGTACATACCTGTATCTCCTGACTGCAGCAGTCCAAGGGCACTTTTTCATGTCAAATTGATTTGCTCCTGTGAAAAGTTTTGAAGTTACAGTGAGCTTAAGTCTTGTTTAAATACAAGACTATAAATTCAGCTGTTTCTGTACCTATTACAACATAATTTCACTGATGGCATCCTGAGCACTAAAAAAATGTGCTTCTAAAACTGCTGATGTTGGGAGGAGTGGGATAAAACAAAAATACTGGAGTCTTCCCTGGGCTTAGTAGTTTGGGGTTTATCTCTATCAAGAGCTACAGTGAACTTTTATTGCTGTTCTTACACAACCTCAGGCTAGCTCTGTCACCTGTGGGCAGAGTAATTCCATGATAGTCCTTGGCATTACACTGGATTTATACCCCTGCTCTCTGACTCAAAGCAGAGTTTGGGTTTCTGTGAGTGACAGCAGCAGCAGGAACCCACAGTTTAGTGTGTCACACTGTGAGCTCTTAAAATATCATCAAAACTATCAACCTGAAGAGCTTCTGGAAAACAAATTTGCAGTTCAAACATCAAGCACAAAGAGTCCCTTCCTCTTTCTTCACTGAATTAGCTTTTGAAAAGGCCAAGAGCTGCTGCAGAGATAACAAGGGCTGAAGAATTTAGAGCAGGTGGTACCAACTGTGCGAGCCCATCTCGCAGCCAGAAGGATCCGTCCCCCAGCTGTGGAGCAGCCCGGGGGATCCGGAGCGGCTCCCGTGGGAGGACAGTGCAGTCTGGCTGGAGCACCGAGGCCGCCCCACGGGTGGGGATTTTTCTCTCTCCCTCAGAGAGAACCCCAGGGAATGCCATGGTAAAAGTCAACAAGATGGCCATGAAGAAATAGCTTAACTGGTTTAGGTCTCCGCTTCTTCACTGATGGGGGAGATCCTGGCGGACACTGCGTCTGCATTTGGCAAGCAGAGGGCCTGTGGAAGAGCAAATCCTGATGTTTATTTCTGTAGGGATAATAGCACTTACCTACCATGCGTGAAGGTCTAGAAAATACACTTGATTAAATTTCTTTGTGTGAAAATGGTGACATTCATTCTTCATTTCTGAGGACTGGAAATGGTAGTATTTATTCTGTGAGGATTCTTATGAAATACAGTCATGCATTGATGTAATTTCCACATGTTTTCATAGACTTCTAAGTTTTTCTTGTCTTAGACTACTGTTATAGTTATAATTTGACCTTCACTCCCGCAAGACTTCCTCTGGAAAGTATTCAGAAATGCTTTGAACTAGTAGAATTATTTTCCTTATTTTCATACTTTAAAGAATTATTTCTGTCACAGCTGTTGTTGATTTAGGTGAGGGAATGGTGCAAAACAATGGCTATAAAATACTACACACCCCCTCTAAGTGCACTGAGCTTCTCTCACTTCTGTTCTCTTCATCCCATGTATATGATTTTACAGCACTGTGAATAATCTGAAGTCTCTCCTTGTAGAAATCCCCCTTTGCCCTTTGGGAATGTCCTGTGCATCCTGTCGGGGGCAGCTCCTTTGGGAGCGTGTTCTGGTGGAAGGTAGAGCCCTGCTGGTGGTACTCACTGCTGGGAGATGTGTTCATCCTCCAGCTCAGGCAGTGCCTTCCCTGTTTGTCTGGGCTTTGGTCCCCAGGAGGGTGAAATCCACCTTTCCTGTAGGTGCCTCCAGGTCCGTCGGCCCAGGCTGTGCCTCGTGGTGCGGCGTGAGAGAGCGAGGAGGAATTTCCACCCCTGTGCCTTCCCCTGCTCACCTGAGCTCCCCGGGCAGTGTTTGTGTGCTGTACCTGCACCGAGGGAGCCCTGTCCTGTGCCCTTTTACATTCCAGATGTAGCATCAACTGACTTCTTACACTGTGAGATTTCAGCCCTTTCCATTTACGTTTACAATTTCTTCATAGAGAGGTTTTTTTAACCTTATATTTTATTCAAGCTTTTCTTGACAGTTTTAGGTAAATACTGTCTTTGCTTATGCATCATTTACAGCTGTTCTTTAGCTTTGGGCACAGTTCACACTGTGTGATGTGTGACACTATTCTTCCTTTTTCACTAACTGGGTGCTCTCATGTTTACGAGTTCTATGTGTTTCACCTGAGACAAAAATCCTCTGCCCTCAGCGTATGTTATCACCCTAATTATAAGGTTTTGTTTACAGATAGGAGCTTGCTTTTACTATGTAAATAATATTCTGCTCTGATGGCTGAGCCAAAACAAAATTCACAAAAGTGTTTATAAATATATATTCCCACCTCTTCCCAGGTGTTGTGTACCCTGTGCTCTGAAACACTCATGGAAAACCCTGCTGTATCTTGGATAACTTAATGTCAGATATCCTGGATAATCTTCTTAGTTGATATGGGGTGGTAGCAATAAAGAAAAGGTATTTTACTTTTTATCTTACAGGTGGCTTTTTTATACTGTGTCTGATACAGACATTGGTTTCTTAAGAAGCCTTTAACGCTGCTGGGATGATAAATGAAAATGTAATGTATCTTTCATAAGATGGCTGGGCAGAATGAGATTAAAATTGGAAGTGTGTGTGAGACAAGACTGAAACGTTATTGTTGGGGTTTTTTCTTTCAGATGAGCTTGTACTCCCTGGAAAACCCTTGCTAGTGTCAGACAAGCACTGAAACATTCCATAATCACGGTGACTTGGCTGCAGCTTCCCCCTGGCCAGTAACAAAATCATTGCTGATGCAGTTGCCTGGATGGCACTTATGAGGAGATCAAAGGATGAGATTTCTCAGATGATTTTGCTAAGAGTGATTAAAACAAAATAGTTTTTCATTATCTTTTATATGATTTAGTGAAGATTAAAGGGAATAATCCAAATTTTTGGAGGCTTTAAAAATGAACCATTCCGCTTGCAGCATTTTAGGAGATTAGAAATTTGAATCTGTGAAGATGTTCACAGCTTTGTTAAGATGCATTCAGAGTTCCCAGCTTTAGTTATTATAAAGATACTGACAAGTGATACTTTATTTTTTATTTCCTTCTCATCTTCTGGTGGAGAAGCACAGTAAGATTTTCCAACATAATAATAATTAGGTTTTTTCTGTATCAGCCTTAGTAAAATAAGATGCACCCAAAGTTCTTTTGTTTGAGCTGAGATACACAGAAAGCTTAGCACATGATGAAGAGGGACTATAGATCCAGGCCAATGTGCCATTTCTGTACTGGTGGTAGGGCTCAGGAGCAGGGGTCAGTCAGTGGTGGTTTTCCTTTTCTCTGAGCTCAAACTCAGAAGATTTAGAAGTTCTGAAATTTCAGAAGTTCTGAAGAAGTTTTTTCTGAAGTTTTAAGGCTTACCTGGCTGGACCACTTGCTAAATTTAAAGGGTTTGGGTGCTAGGGGGTTGAATAAAGAAGCACCAGTGGAGGTGACACCACTGCCATTCCATGCCCCAGTTTTGCTAGAAGAAAGTTATGAGTGTGTTTATTACAGCTCAAACCTGCCCCCACCCCGAAAATGTCAGCCACAACATCTGCTTTGGTTACAGCTGTAGCTGCCTCTGCCTTTGGTTAAGCTCTGATGTGCTCTGGGCCTGTGTCTCTGCTTCCACGGCAAACTGATGAACACCCTGCTGTGAAATCACAGCTTCCCTCGGGATAATCAGACAATCTCTGGGAATAACTTAAAAATGCGGTGTTAAAAGGAGGCCCTGGCACATCTCCCTTTTAAACATTTAACAGCCTTCCCGGGTGACAGCCCAAGGAAGATAAAGGATGGGAGCAAAGGGAGCTTGTACACTTTTGGAAGTAGAGTCACAGTTACCCTTTGTTTTGAAACGCTGATCTTTCCCTCTTGCCAGAAAACGCCTTTCCCCACTGTAACCCTTGTGGAATTGGGAAGGGCTCTGACAGCAAGCAGGGCACAGAGGATGAGCTGAGTCCCCTAACACTGAGGATGGGAGGGGTGGGCAGAGATACCCTTGGGGTCCCTGGAAGCTGAGTGCCCAGAAATACTGAAAACAGCATTTCTAAGTTTGAAAACATTGTTCATGGTAGGTTTCACTATACTGGCCTCCTGTTCAGCATGACTGAAATGTCTGAAACTTGTCTGAGTCTCTCTGCTTGTGTTTCTGCCATGCTGTGTGTTGGTCCCAGATGGTCTCACTTGGGCTCTTTGCTGGTTTACAGTGAAATGAAGCAGGACAAGAATGTTCGAAATGTGACACCAGTTTCTAACACAGCACATACTTCCACCATTTGTTTTCAGGTGGTATTTAAGATGATGCAATTTAACATGCTAGAATTATCTTCTGCCAAAACAAAGATTAACAATTCTGGATTTTGTATTTTCTAAAGAAGAGTGCTCTGTGGTTACCTAACAGTATGTTCAGTGAGCATTTCAGTTTTCTAGAGCTGCAGCCATTTATAGTACAGGTCCCACCTGCTTTCCATTAGAACTTGAATTCATAAATTATTTACATGCTTTTGGAAAAAATCTAGTCTGTCTTATAAATTCTTTCCTCCCCTTAACTGTACCAGAATAATGGGTTTTATGAGGGCTTGGTTCTGTATCAGTCAGCTGCTGTTCTTACCAGGAATTTGTATTTAGTTTATTCCACTTCCCATGTGAGCTGCAGAAATGAAATCTCATAACTCATTGTGAGCTGACCATATATGAGGGAACAGTGACATGTCATTGTCTGAATGTAAATGGAAGATATTTGAAATTTTCTGAGAACAATGCCTGGGATTAAATGGATGCTCTGGAACATGGAGCACTGCCACAGTAATACAACTGTCAGTTAAAGGACATCCTTGGGTGGTAACATTCCAAGTCACTTCACAGAAGAAGGGACATGAAGTGCCCCAGGCCCCTTAATGGCTTCAAAGAATGTCTGGGGTAAGGCCAGGCCCAAAGGCATGGCTTCAAAGTATGTCCAAATTGTGAGAACTTGATCCCTGAAAAAATTCTAATAAATGTTTAAGCAGGAAGGGTGGTTTGGGACAGGAGGTGTGTCATGCAGCTCCCCAGCTGAAAGAAGTCTAAGGAGTCAAGTAATACAAACTAAGGAATTCACTCCTATGTATTTGAAGTCCTCATCATAGAGGTGGAAGGGTGAGAAACTGAAGAAGCTGTTACTCTCTTGGACTTTCAAGCACAGTTCCTGGTATCCTCTGCAGTAATTTTAGAAGATTTAGGGTGGAAATAGGCCCAGTAGAATGTGTGATAAGTTGTACCTGTATCTAACAGCTGACAAGCTCTTCAGGATTTTCTGAATATAAACTCTGAGAGAAAACAAGGTGCAGTCTTGTGTTGCTCGTGATCAAGTTTGAGGAATATAAAGAAATACTAAACTTCATACTCTATCTGCGTTTCTGTCATTCCTAATGAGCCCACTCTCCCAAATTAAAGGTGCTGCGTATGTAATTTGAATATATCTTATTATAATAGAATCTTCTCCTTACTCTTCTTAGGTTTAGCAACTGTAATTTAGATTTCATATTTCCATCTGAAGTTAATTGTTATTCCTCCTAGTTCAGGAGAAGCTGCCAGTGGTGCCTAATGAAGAGAACTCAAGGTAAATTATGCTTCTTGTCAGTTAATTTAAATTTTGTGCTGGTGTTCAGAAGAGATCTGTCTCATCCCATAAACATTATTAGCATTATGGCATTATTTATTTGGGGAAATTATTGTGTATATGAAATAAGCTTTTTGGAGTGAAAATTTCTTCTGGCTAAACCTCACAGTGCTCTGCTTTGCTCTTACTATTTTAAAATTGTGTACTTTTGGCAGCTGTTTAAATACATGTTCCCAACATAATAATTTTCCATACACACTTTTCCCCAGAATGACAGGCATTGGGCATAAAAAGTGTTATTTTAGGACACGGTGGGGGAAGGAAAGAAATACTGACTATGTTATACGGAGGTTAAGCAAAATCCTGGTGCAGTACAATGTGCACAGAGAACAATTCCAATCATGATAGCCAGCGCTGGCACCATCAATGGAGCCCAGAGCTCTCTGGAAAGGAGCAGGGCTGTGTGTGCTCTGATAACACAAAGAGAATAAAAGCTGTCCGGCATCCACAGCCCTCAGGAAAATTCCTCCTGGAGAAGCAAAATGCCGTTGTTTTTCAGCATCCTGGGTCACCTTTGGCAGATGTTGTAGCCCAGTGTTGGCTCCAGGCGGGTGGGAGCACAAAGCAGCAGTCAGGGGTTAGAGATGGGACTGAAATGGAGGAGCTCAAAATTGTCTCCAGGGCTGAAATGTATCTGTTGTCAGTCACATGTGGGGGGCTCAGGGAGCTGGGAAAGGGGCTCAGCCTGGAGCAGAGGAGGCTCAGGGGGGCCCTTGTAGCTCTGCACAACTCCCTGACAGGAGGGGAGGGCTCTGCTCCCAGGGAACAGGGACAGGAGCAGAGGGAAACGGCCTCAGGCTGGGCCAGGGGAGGCTCAGGGTGGACATCAGCAGGAATTTCCCCATGGAAGGGGTGCTCAGGCCTTGACAGGGGCTGCCCAGGGAGGTTTGGAGTGCCCATCCCTGGAGGTGCCCAAGGAAGGCCTGGAGGTGGCACTCAGTGCTCTGGGCTGGTGACAAGGTGGGCATCGGGCACAGCTTGGACTCCGTCGTCTTGGAGATCTTTTACAACCTCAGGGATTCTGCGACAATCTGTGTTGACAGGAGAGTAAATAATAACAAATAAGCCCCAAATAATGAGCTCCTCTGGACATTATTGATCTGATCTGACTTGTACCAGTTCCTCGCAGTCAGTTCTGTGCCAATTTTAGCAGAAGGTCCGAGCATTGATCCTTTTTATTGTCACAGTGGCTTCATAAGGCGAGTGCATGGAAATTGGTCTGAACTGTTGAGCATCAGAGTTCAGACACCTGAGGGCAGGTGTTCACTACTGGGGTGGAATGCAGAGATTTGAGAAAAATCTATGTTAGCCTTCAGAAGCAATTTGAAGTCTTAACTCAAAAGAGTTGTATTTGACACTGTTACAGAAAGTCACACTTTCTCCTGATCCCTGCCATTGTTTTTTAGATTACCTCTCACTGGAGCAGGGCGGGCACTTTACTCTTGAGGTGACAAGGTCAGGTCATCATGTCCCCTGAATGGCTAAATACAGAATTTTTCAGAGAAATTCATCAGGAGCTTTCTTCTTTTTGATATGCAGCTGTATTATGGTTTTCTTCAGTATTCTGTTTCCATTCCTTCTATGCCTCCAGTTCTTTTGGGCATTGCAGAGGAGCTGTTCTGTTCCAGCTGCTGTGGTTTGATGGTGGTGATTATTTGGTTTGTTTGGCATTTGTACTGAAGGTACCACAGCAGCTTGTTTAAAATTGCCCTGCATATTATAGTTCAAATAAATAATAAACTCCTTTTCTCAATATCTGATAGTTAAACTTGTTACTGCCATTCTGACTTTGTCATGTGAAAGCCAGAAAAAAAGGACACATAATGATTTTTGAGATGGATGTTCCTGTGGCATTTTGTGGTTCCAGGGAGAACAACCCAGACTATAATTTTTGGCTGCTATGGAGGGCAGGATTTAGCTGCAGTTATCAGCCCTCTGCTTTTCCCACTCTGGGCTCAGGGATATTTGGAACAGCGTATTTGTGTCATTGGAAGTAGGTGCCCCAGATATATATCTCACCTGCCCTGAGCCATTGTTGAGTTCATGTTCTGAGGATTATTCTGCAACTAGTGCATGGGTTGGATTCCAGGTGGGAATCTCTGCAAATGGCCCACCTGCCCTGGTGATGTGTCACTGGGTTAGCCATCTTGTTCCTGCTTTCACAGGGAACACACAGGCACCTTGCACAAAGCCCTGTGAGTAAACAAAAGTTACACATCATGAGCAGTGTTTGTGATTTCTATGTGTATGTAACACATAGCAGTGCTTGTGTGGGGGCTATACGGGGTGATGTATTACATTTGTCATGCACTTTGCATCAGTGTGTGTGCAAAATTAATAACAACCTGGTCAGGCAGATGGGAACATTTTTTGAAGAGGTAATGTTTCTTTTTTCCCAATATATGTGGATTTTCCCTTCTCATTGTGTATTTATTTGAAGCCTCACAGAGATGATACTAAATGCTGGATCACTTGGATGTTTTGATCACATATTGTCTGATCTTTCAGGCAGGAGACAGGATTCTTAAGGGCAAACTGCTATGGGAGTTCCTGGGTACTGGACTGTGCCAGCTAAATAAAATGCTGGTGTAAAGTGAAGGTGGGATCAGCCTGCAGGTTCTGTGGGAAGGATGTGTAAACTCAGCTCCTGAGGAGAACCAGGAAAACTCTGAAGAGATGAAAAAAATCAGAAGAGAAATAGCTGAGTCACCCAGTTTTCCAAAATACAGCTGGAACTGTACCGTCTGCTGTGTGTGCATCACGAGTCAAGTTCCAGTTAGTTCTTTGGAGTCAGGTTCAGGATCAGTGCAAGGTGGACATGCTTTCATTGAAGTTGACAGACTCACATTCTTTCCCACATAGCTGACTTTAATCCACTCAAGTGACTGTAGATGGTTTATGGAGTTGGTATCAGAGTCATAAATCCAGATTTAGAGCCCTGGACTTGCTCATACAAATTTAGTTTATGGCAGTGATGAAATGGTTCTGCCAGTGCCTTTGTAAGAGAATCTTTTAGGGCTAATCTAAGGCAGCTGCATTCCTTGTTGGAGTTATTTTCTGATTTTGCATGCTATAGGAACAGAGTGATTGAGTGGAGTAGCTCTTACCAACTCTCAGTTGTATCTGTGTGCTGTGGCTTCTTGCTGTGTCCCCCTGTGGCTGTGGCACACTGGGCAGGTACCACATGTCTGAGTGCCACCGTGCCACAGCCAGTGGCCACTGCCTGGGGCACCAGGGCTGTTGAAAGAGCTGTTCTTGCATCAGCTTTATCCCCCTGGCTCTGCACGTTCTGTGTTTGGTGTCAGTGCCATGGTACAGCTTGACTGGGATTTCGAGAGCTGAAGTACAGGGTGATGCCAGCAGTTCTGTAGGAAAGAGAAGCTCAGGATCCAGACTCCCTGATGTGCTCAGTCTCCATTGCCATAACTAAGACAGTGTTTTGGTGTGTAAGACTGTGAGAAGGCACTGCTGAGTTTTTGTATGCAGATCTTCTGGCATCATAAGTAAGCTTGCAATTACACCTGGCTGCTCTATGGGCACAGGGCACAGCTCTGCGCTCTGAAAAGCCTCCTGATAGTTTCCCAGCCGATAAGATAACTTCAACCCAAACAAACAGAGCAAGTCAGATGAAGTTCTCCTTCTTAAAATACACATATTGATTATGTTATCTGTAGTATAATTAAATAAATAAATAAAATACACCACTTCAAATAGAACCAAGGGGAAAATCTCACTAGTCAGATAAAAGGAACTAGTCAGAACTGACATTAAAAATACAAAATAAAAAGCAGAACTGAATAAAGGGTCTGATTACCCCCCAAACATTCTGCAGTACATTTGCTAATGCAGAATTGCCCAACACTGAGCTCAAGGGGCTGCTGTTGTTACTCACTCAGTCACTCTTGCTGTACAGTGTGTGAAGACACCAGAACGCAGCATCGGAGCAGAGTGTCCAGGCATCTTTCACTGGATGCCTTGTTGGGGTTGGTGTCTGACAACAGAAACACAGCTCGCAAACTGTGATTCTTTTGCACTTGTGTCTGAATAAATGCAGGTGTTTGGCAGCAGGAACACCACAAACCCCAAACACAGCGTCCCAACAGAGCAGCTTTTGTTGAGCAATAAGGAAACCTTATTCCGCCCCTGTGCAGCAGAGAGCAGCTGCAGCTGGTGCCGGAGCGCTGCCGACCGGGGACGTCAGGGACAGAGAGGCCAAACGCTCTGCCCTTCCTGCGGTGCCCCAGGCTGTGTGTGGCCAGGCCCGGGCACCTCTGCTCTGTGTTCGTGCAGAGCCCGGAGCTCTAAGAGCTCTGAGTGCTCCATGGATGAGGGGGGAAGGGTTGCGTTCATCCAGCACTGGTACTCGCGTTTGGCTGCTCTCCTCAGGAGCCAGGACGGTGCTGCAGCACCCAGAGTATCCGTGCTGAAAGGTCTCCTGGGACATTTCCCACTGTCAGCATTTTAATTGAGTTGGCACTGAAATATCGGCCCACTGGCATTTTTGTGCTCTTAATATTCGAAACCTAAGTCTTTGTCAGTCATCTTCCCTGTGAGGGGGGTGAGGTCCATGGGAGCTCTCACGGGGCTGGATTGGTTTTCTCACCTGACCATGAACACACAGGGATGTCAGTGGTGGCCATCTGTGGACCACACAGCTGCTCTGTCCTGGACTGAGCTGGGAAATGTTTCCAACTGGAATGAAATCTGTGACTGGATGTCTTGTTCTGAGCTGCAGTGGCCAGTGAACTCCCAATGGGGCAGAACCTCTGAACACCTGTCCTGATGGGCCTGGGATAGCTGTTGGTAGCAAAGTTTCATCTTGGATGGAGGTGTTCACAACTCTAAAATGCAAGTACTCATTTCCTTGAACTATCACCAAACACACATTTTATCCCTTTCAAACAAAACATTGACAACTTTTTACTGTCTCCAGCTGACAGAAATATATTTCAATGAAATATTATATCACAGCTTATGACTTTCACTGAGTGTATTAACTAACCCCAGGAATCTTGCTGCTAATTCAACATTACTATTTCACTCTGCTCTTATTTTTGTTTGTCTCTAACAGTGTTTGATTTGAATCTCACTATTGTTTGTCAGGAGTTAATTCTGATGATCTTGGAATTCATTTGTCCTTTGTGGTTTGGTCTCAGTAAACACCATCATAGCAGGAAAAAGGTTTGATCCTTGCAGTCTCCTTACACAAGGACACACATCAGTGCTGCAAGCATCTCAGCAAATATGTGATGTGGGTCACATTCTGTCATGCCACTGCCTGAATTGGTAAAACAGGTGTTTTCTTACACCTGATCATATATGAAAATGGAAAAGAAACTGGTCAGGCGGATGAGGTATAAAATAGAATCAGCACCAGTTATCCAGATGTAACATTTCTACAGAAGTGTGTGTTTTGATAAATCCTTCATAACTAAAGCAAGCAGTGGACTGAGAGGTTCTGTGAGTGAACCTTCCAGGGTTTATAGTCCTGAGTGTTCGGTGTTGGCACAACCTGCCAAGGTCTGTGATAAAACTCCTTTGGAGTCAGAAGGATTGGGAGAATGAACCATGACCCAAATGCTTAAAAAATCCCGTGGATTGCAGGATTTTGTCTGTCTTAGTCCTCCCAGTTCTTCAGTTTTGAAAGTTTCATTACTCTTTTTTGAAACAGCAACTGTTGGTCTGGTAGAATCAATATGCCTACAAAATACAGCCCTGAGGCACAACGGTTTGAAGTTACAGTGACTGACCCCTGAGGAAAAAGGCTTTCCCAGATTCACATTTTGAAATACCTTGTTCCATCAGAAAGTGTACTTTGTTCATTTTAAGAACCAACCTACTAATAGGCATTTTGGATTTAATTCAGCCCAGGAGTGAGATTTTCTCACTCAGTATGGGTCACTATTTCATGCTCGGTTTGGTCTGGAAAGCAGAAGCCTGTTTGGATTATGAACTTTGCTTGGTGACTTGCTGATCAATGTGTATGTCAACATAAGAGACTCTGCCATTGTCTTTTTCCTTTTTTTCTGCTCAGAAGACAGTTATATTAATAAAAAGGATATGAACTGTTAGTTTGGGGTTGATTTTTTTTTTTTTTTTAATAGGCAATCCAGCTAGCATGGGACAATCATATTTATTCCGTTTGGGCACTTCAGTTAATAATGGGGGTTTGTTTTTCAAAAGACAAATAGGGTTTAATATATTGTAGTGAATTTCCATAAAGTCAGAAGCCCAAGGCAGCACAGAAATGTGCTGCATTTTCATGTGCTCACCACATTTCCATGAACAAATCAATTTAATTGTGTGCATGTTTTTGCTTGCGGCCTTGTGCTTCTGCTTTAAAAGGAGGGAGTCTTTTATTTTGTTTTATCTTAAAGCAGCCTTTCTTAGGAATTCGTGCAGATCAGTTTGGCTCTGCAGCTCATGTTTGCTGTGGGGCAGTAGCGGAGACAGTGGGAAAAGTCAGGAATGAGACTGTATTTATGCTCTGGGACTGTAGCAAAGCCCAAAGGTGCAACAGAGACTTGGTTACACTAATCCACAGTGCCTTAATAGCCAGGCTGAGCTCAGGCTGCCAAAAATCTCGCCAGGTCAGCTTGCACCCCTTCTAAGAACAATCAGGAGAGAAAAGTGCAGCGAGGGCAGATGAGAGGTGTAGAAGCAGGGATGGTGTTCGGAGGCCAAGATCCCCTGGAATGTAACCAGACATTCCCAATGCACTGAGGGGTCCCAGGGATTCCCACTCCGATGCTGGAGGGCAGTCAGTCTCAGGACCAGCAGAGGTGTTTGTGGTTTCTTGGCTTGCCTTAAAATACCGGCAGAGTCCATCCCAGCTCAAGTCTGAAGTACAGCCTGGGAAGCTGATGCCTCTTCAAGGGTGAGCCGGTTCATTGTGCGCATGTAGAAATGGGAGTGTAAGACTGGTTACTGGTTACCCTGGTTTGGAACAAATTCAGCACTGAATAGAGCAGTGAGTGGAAGGACAGACCCTGAGGGGTTCTGGAATTGCAGTTTGAGTGGTGATACCTCAGCCTGGTGAGAGGGGTCCAAAAGACCCCTCTCTTTCTGTGAGAGAGAGGCAACCTGACCTGCAGACACATGAGTGCCTTAACCTGGGAGAAAAGGCAGAGACACAGATCATCCTGGCTGGGGGTCACGTTAACCCTGGGTGTCCTGCACAGTAATTTTGGGATCAAAATTAGTCCATTTCTCTGTGCTCTCAGCCCTGTTATTGGTGTTGCTGTTGCAGCTCCTGACCTCCAGTGCACGGTGCCACACCACACTGCAGCATTCAGTAGGTTTAGACTTCTTTCTGCTCACCCTGCAGCTCAGTCAAAGCTCACACTCAAGGTCTCCACACTTTGGCCTTTGCTGATGCCCTTGACCAGCTTGGAAATTACACTGGCGGGACTTGGCTGGGAAATTGCAGGAGTTTGGAGAAGTGTTAAGTTCAAACCTGCATACCCCATTATTCCTGATGGCACATGCACAGAGAGGTGCTGCTGTGGCCAAACTCACCATGGGCTCTGTCAGTGTTTAATCCCTCCAGCTGTTCCCAGTGTTTGTCGGTGCTGGCAGATAAAGGTGGCTCCTGTGTGGGCTGTGGGTTCCCAGTTTAGTGCCAACACTCGCTGCCGTGCCCTGCAGTCGGTGAGTGTGGCTGAGCTCTGCCTCAGGGAGAGCAGGGCCATCCCCGGGGCTGTTCCAGCCCCAGCCCCAAAGCGGAACTTGGCAGGCACTTTTATGAACTGACAAGAGGACGGTGGAGGCACATAAAGTGGTGCTGATATGTGGAGTGTGTTTCAGCAGGAGAGAGACATTCTGTTCCCAAACCTTTGAGACATTGTGGAGAAGGAAAACACACAATTGACTTCTCAGCTTCCAGCCACGTGCACCAGTTATGGCAGTGCTGGGATATAAGTGCCAGGTCTAAAATTGAGAGCAGGAACAATCCTGGAATTGTACCTGCACAGGCTGATACAATCAGTGTATTTGATCCAACAGGGAAGAACTTCAGGCAGATGCTAAAATAAAACTGACTCTTTCAGAGCTCCAAGAAACTGTCCCTTGGAAGAGTCACTGCAGCTGGAAAGCCCCGCGTCACAAGGCCTCCCAGGCTGGGTGGCTGTGGAATAGCTCCAGTCTCACCGTTTGGTCACAAGAACTGTTGCTGTTAGGAACAGGGTCCAGCTGAGAGTAGAGCTGCCCCCTCCCTGCCCAGGGGCTGTGCTCTGTGGGGCAATACTAGGATTAAGCACCTTGTCGGTGCAAACCTAACATCGATGTTAGCTGGAGGAAGGAAAACTCTTCCCAGTTTTCTTTGACAGTTCATCGTTTTAACTGCCACCTGGTTGTTGGTATCAGGAATAACTTTTTTTTCCCCTGTAATGAGCCACAGTATCTTTGTTATATGGTTCTGATTAATTGAGTGAGAAGTAAGACCTGTAGGATTCTTGGTTCTTTTTCTTTCTTCTGGTATTCAGTGTTTGTATAAGAATGGCCAGTTGCCAGTTTAGCTGGTTGTACAAGAGTGAGGAACAGTTTGCAGGCTGGATGTGTACATGTTACATTTGGGGTTGGCATAAATCCTGAATTTGCTGTTCATGGAAAGCTCATTGGTGTGGCCGCTAAAATCTGCAATACACTGCACAGTCACTTACAGCCAGTACCCACCTTGGACTGGCAGGATTCCTGCATGGATGGACTCAGAAATGGAGGATTCAGGAATGGGTCTTTGAGGGAAAGAATTGTTTAGATCATGTAGGAATTGATTTGGGGAGACTGCAAGGTAATTTCTAAATTTGTTCTCAGATTGCAAACTCTAAATTCCTTCTGAGTCCCAGCCCCCGGGTGATGCCAGGTTATGCTGCTCTCTCTTCCTACCACCAGTGGGATCTCCAGTGGCTCCTGGGGGACTTTTTGTAATTGGGAGCTGGTGATCTTACCACGTATGGCTGAGGGGAATGTTCCCCTTTCCTCCCTCCCTCCCTCCCATGCTCTCTGACTCCAAAGACTTTGTTAGTTCTCCTTAGCTCCCCCGTGTTCTCCTTCAGCCTCCTCCAGTGCTGCTTTTCCTCATGCTTTGCTCTCCCTTTCTCTCCATTTCCAACTCCTGAGCAAGCTCCCATCCCCGCTGCTGCTCCTGTTTATACAAGCTGCTTCACGTGAAGGAAATTAAGATGTTGTTTAGCCAAACTGTCTCACTGCACATTTTAATTCTCTAGATTTATGATAGAGCAGCTGCGGCTGAATCCCATTTGAAAAGCTTTTGGGACTTTTTCCTATAAGTGTGAAATGATATAAAACCTTGGAAGGGGAGAGAGATTTTATCTAAAGCAATAACAGTAAAATCTGTTTATTTTATTTATCAGGCTGTTTGTAATACAAGACTGATGCATTCTTTCACCAGGGAACTTGCACCAATATATAATTTTAAACCCAGTTGCCATATGGATTGGGGTCTCCCTAAAAAGTCCCCACAGTGCTGTTGTTCACCAGAAATGATACCTGAATATTTTAGAACGGAGGGAAAAACGGGGCATCACATACTGCTTAGCCAACATGCCAAGCAGGTCTGAGTGGATGTGAACACAGATTGCTCGCATGTACAAAAGCAATCACAGTCTGATCAAACCAGTCAGTGCTGAATTCTGCCCTCAAAGGAAAAGGAAAGGAAGGAAATTTTCTGTAGAAGGATTCCTGGAATGACAGTGCAGAAGGATTTGCTGTAGAGGAGAGTCTGGGTTTGTATAGTCTTCCCTTGCTTAGGGAAGCATCCTGGTGGCACCCACAGTAACTCAGGTTACTGACTCAGAGACCTGATACGGCGTTACTTTATTACCTTCCTGTACCAGCTACAAAGTCTATGTGATGTTGTCCTCTTAGGTGACAACAGAAAATTTATCACTGAGGAGGATCTCAGTTTGAGTTTTCCTTCTAGGCTGTACTCCTCTGCTTGTCACTGTGGGGACTGAAACCACAGGGATTGAAATGGTGTTGCTGATCTTTATCCTCGCCATACTCTGTCCAAGCTGAGTATAAAAATGTACTTTTCCTTTCCTCTTTCTTTGTACCCTACAGTGGAATTAGGGAAAGAAAAGGAAAAAGACTGTGTACAAATTAAGTGTAAAGATAGTGTGAAAATAAAACAATTTTCCATGGCTTCTTCAATGTGATTTTACAGAAAATGCAGAAGTATTTTCCCAGTGGATTTGCATGTGATGTATTTCTTCTTTCTACATAATGAAATGTTAAAAAACCCCAGAAGCTTTAAATAATAAAAGAGGAAGACATTCCTACTGGGGCTGAGCAGAGCAGTCCCAATTTAACTAATGTAACTGTACATTCACTCTGGACCTTTGTCAACACACATTAAAAATACCTCATCAGTTTAACCCATTTCCTTCTCTAGGAGAATCCTGGGAGATAATTGCTTCTGAGTGAATGAGGAGCCACAGCCAGGCTGGGAAAGGAACCTCTGAATGTTTCATTTCCCTGTTGCATAATGCCCTGTGTGACTCGGGCTGTCTCAGCACACCTCTGACCAGGCAGTGGCACCCTGGCAGTGAAATGGGGGTGGTTTGGATGCTCCTGTGGGGGTGTGGGGTTGGACCAAGCCCTGCAGGTGCTGCTGCCTCTACCTGGAATGCTCCAGGCACAGGGGATTTATAGAACCTGGGCCTGCCTTCTTCTGCTTCTGTTTAGGCATCTGAACTACTTCCATCACTGGGAGCAGTTTTGGCCCTGTGATAAGGGCACTGTGGATAAGTGTCAGATTGTTCCTAATCCTCTGGTAGTTACAGACTGAGCTTCTGGAGGAGTTGGACTTTAGCTCTTCTGTGCTGCAGAGGGAAAGCTCTTAGGAACTCCTGAAAACAAAGTGAGGCAAAGACCATCGTTTCATTCCTGCCAGAGACTATTTTAAAATGCTGAAATGAATGTTTCATATAGCAGTAAAGCCAAATTCTTTTTATGCCCAAGGACTTAAAGGGAGTATATGCACTTGCATCAACTGGACCTTTAAGGGTTTGGATGTGCTTGGATGTGATTGATTCCTGTAGAAATGGAAGGCTAATGGGAAGGGCTAATTGTGATAGAGAGCTCTGTAAAAACTCTCAGAAAATTCCATTAATGCATTGAAATCCTGGAGATCTGAGTAGCACCTGTCTTCCTAAATCTTGTGGAATAATCACTTGGATTTTCCAGAGGAGGACGTGAGGTCGTATTCCATTGATTCATTTTTGGACTTTATCAAAAACTCAGTGTTTAGGTCACACTTGATAATTGAGTGTTGTGAAGCTTTGTGAATATTTTCTGTTCTTGGCTCTGCCCCCAGTGGGTTCCAATGAAACCCCTACTGGTTTCTCCGGCAGTGTTACTGGGAGATTTTCCACAGGAGTGAGGTATTTTAGATCAAGTGATTGACTGAATACAGTCATCAGCTTTGGCTCTAAAGCTCAGAGTGAATGGGATGAGATTCATCTTTGCATCCACAACACCCCTCAGAAGTGTATCCCAGCCTAATGCCAGAATGCTCCTCTTGCTCCTGTGTCTGCCAGAGCCTTTCCCAGCTCAGAGCTGTCCTGGAGAGGAGCTCAAGGAACTCCAAGGACAATAAATGCCATACAAGTTATTGTCCTACATTTACAGAATTTCAGAAGGACTTTTGGTCCTCTGCTATTGCTGAGAGAATTAATCTTGATTTGCATAATACTTCCAACTTCCACCATACATCAGCCATTGTGGCTGATGAAGCTGATGCATTTGATGTAGCCCTGAAGAAAGGAAAAATAAAAATTAAGTATATTTTTTTATCCTGCAGTAAAAGACTGTATTTACACTAGTTTCTATCACTGCAATGGGGTATTTTAAGAGAATAACTTGGTTTATTGGGCCTTAGTTATCTCATATAGTCATACTATGAAGAATGGATTTTGATGAAATAGTATTTTCATTTTTATAAATCAGGCATTGTAGCAGTGGTCATGTAATGCCTCACCATCCCATCTGCTTTTCAATAATCAAAATTCTTAATTTAGACTTGTTTGCATTGGGCTAAAAGTAAGTTTTATTCCTCTAGTGCCTTTATTTTACATTTAGTAGGGTCCAGTAATATGAATGGATTTTCTTGATTCATGATTAGTTTTGGAATGTCAGATGTAAACAAGTGAAGGCAGAAATCCTAGGAGGGGTGAGGCTGGAACACCAGGAAAAGGGGTGGTGTTTGTGGAAGCCCCCAGCGCAGCAGCTGATGGAAAGGCTGTGATTAAGGTGAGGCACTGCTATTGTGCCATGACTGACAGGCCCAGCCTGCACAAGGTACGTAGGAAGGGTTTATTCACAAACTGTACATGAGATGAAGGAGAAGCCTGTTCCTTGTGCCAGGAGCTCGCCCAGGTGTCAGGGTGTTCTTTAGGGCTCAGTGTGTCCCAGCGTGGGGGCACGGTGGAGCTGCCGGAGGTGCCAGGGTGAGGGCTCTGGCAGGACACCCCCTGGAAACCCCAGCAGCCTTCGCCTGGCAGAAGGGAACACCTGGGCATGGTAAACAGAGGAAATTACTCGGGATGCCTGGAATAGTTTTGTGTGGGGAGGTTCAGGTTCTTCCCACAAGGAGCCAGCTGAGCCTGTAGCTCGTCCCAGGAGACAGCTCAAGTCTTCTCCTGGGATGTGTAAGCTGCCCCACACTAAACCCATGGATTCTTGGGATGGAGGCTCTTGATGAGGAGTGCTAAGGGAGAAGTTTTCTTGGTTTTCCTTGTCCTGTGCTTCTGTATTTGATCCAGGCACCTGTGCTGGGCTTTGGGAAACGTGGGTGTCCCTGAGCTGGTGATGGTGCTGGTGACAGCAGGATTGGGCTGGAAGTTGTGTGGCCTCTCTGCACTCCTGTACCCACTTTCTGAAGGGAGATTGGGATGGAACCACTAAACCAATCCTGTAGACAAAAGTGCACTTCCAAATCAGAGATGTGTTCCCAAAAATGGGAAGGTGAAGCATACTCCTTCTGAGTGCTCACCAGCAAGAGTTTTACAGTCAGAAGTGACACTTGTGGCTGCTCCTTACTGGTATTTCCAGCCCTGCCAGGTCTGGTGGGCTCAGCAATCAGCACAGAGGGCTCGGGGTGCCAGAACTGCTCTGCCAGGCAGTGCAGGACTGGGATGAACCACTGCCTGCACCCTTCTGCAGCACAGACTTTGCTTCAGTCTTACATTGGAAGGGTCCCCTGAGCCAGTGGTGGGTTCTGTGCAGGCCTTGCTCTTGCACTGTCATGGTTTTCAGCTGCTTTATGGAGAGGAGAGGCTGCTTTTCACATACTTCATCCTGACATTCCTTTCTCCTGATGGGTGTCTTTGCTGGTCTCTTTTCTTGTAGGGCACTCCCAGACACACAGTTTGGCAGAGAGGAGCAAATCATCCATCACTGAAGTACAATATCACGGTTTCCACAGCAATTTGTGAACTGTTTTACAGGTGTCCCCTGAGGAGAGGCCTTCTGTCAGAGGAACATCCAAACACACAGGCATGTCCGAGGGAAGCAGTCAATGTAGAGAACAAAAGGGAAATTCCAGGGCGTGGGAAAAGATGTGAGTAAAGCTACAGTGCTGTAACTCCACCTGTGTGGATGTAACTCCCCAAGGGTGCACATTTGCTTAGGGAGGTGCTGCACTCTCACTGAAAATAATTATCAAAGGCTGGGGAGAGTTTTAATTTCAGTAAATTTCATTTAATTTAATTAAAAGAATTATAAGTAGTGTGATTTCTGTGAATTTTAGGGAAAATTATGATACAGTTGTGGGATTAACTCCTGAATTTGATGGATTGTCACACAAGGATCAAATCAAGCTGAAAGAAATTGAAGTTGTAGCTGTCATGTGGAGTATGACAGCTGTAACTGCAGAGAGGGATGATCCAAATGGCTTGCCTTCAAACCCTTTCATTTTCCTGCTCACTTGAATCTGTTTGGACAATCTCAGGTCATCTGCTCTGTTACCTTCCACAATTACCTGTCATGGAGAATCTAGAGTCAATTTTACAAAGGGAGCAGCATTCCCAAAATATCTTAGTGTTGTTCCAGCGTACATGGAAGAATCCCCAGGAAAAAAAGATCTTTTGTTCTCTAGGCATTTCTTTATGGAAAGTTGGAGCTTGCTCACTTACAGGGTTTAAATAATGTCTGTTTATGCAGCATTTGTATCAGAAAGCATTTACACACAGAATGTCCCCAGGTAGGATTGACACAAATGCCTTTTTGTACTGGAGTCTGTTGTTTAGTCCCTTTCCTTTGAGTGCTGTATCCCTGGATCCCTAACATTCCATTATCTATGGGCTCACTGTGCAGGGGAACATGTAGAATGTATCTGACATCCCCGGGAGATCAGGATTGCAGGGATGCAGCCTCTGTCACCAAGCACGTACTTGAAACAGTTCAGTGGAGTATTAAAATGTCTTGGAACAATCTTGGGGCACTTTGCTTTCTTCCAGTATCATTCCATTCTTGTGTAGGGGGCAGGAGGATGAAAGAGCAAGGAGAACTTTTGCAGGAACAATGTTCATACATTTAATGGCAGAAGAGATTGTCACAGAATGTTCAAAGGCACATTTCTGCCTGATTTTCATGTTATTAGTGAAGCTAAAATAATTATTCTAGTTTCATTTCTAATAATGGCTATAAGGAATGGACCATATTCCTGTTATTGGGGTATTTTTATACCTCCCCAAATGGAGCTCTAAGTGGGTGCAAATTACCTCTGTAATTCACAGGTGTAAGTATCTGCATCCCATTATTAGAAATATTTAAAAGAAGGGTTGGTGGAGAAGCACTTGCCTAAGCAGGGCTCACTGCAAAATAATTATTCCCAAACTTCTACCTTTTTTTTTTTCCTTCTCCCTCCTTCTGGAAAACAGTGGAGAGAAGCTGATGCTAAAGAAATGTTGATTTCCCAGCCATGGAGACTTGAATTGTGCTTACACCTGAGCAGCTCTGGTGAGTGTTTCCCTCCCAATTCAGTCCACATGCCTCAGCTGGAACTGTGAGTCTGGGTGGAATCTCTGCTTACAGCCCTTAAGTCCTTCTTAGCTTTTACTCAACACTTCCTCAAACAGGTTAAGATCAAAATGAGCTGATATTGCCTTGTTTAATGTGTGAGTGAAACCTTGAGTAGCCAGTGCTGCGGCACCCGGGGTGTGTGAGCAGCCAGGGGTGCTCTGCCCGTGCCAGGGACCCCGCTGGCAGCCTCGGAGTGGCAGCTCTGCCTGCCCTGCTCAGGGGCAGCCGTTCCTGGCACGCTGTCACGAGTCAGAACTCAAAGCAAAGTCAGGTCATCCTGTTTTCAAACCCACGCGCATTCTCCTGCTCCAGCTCCCACATGTGTACACATTCTTGAAGGCATCTCTGTCTGAAGGAGAATTACTTTGCAGCAGCATGGCATATTTAATCCAAGGCACTGCCACACATAAATGGGTCAGATTGCAGCTTGAGTGGCCTTCTCCTAAGCCTGACCCTTGTGCAGAGCTGTTCCTGGTGTGGACGGATGCTGATGGAGCCCCTGCACTGCTCCTGGCTCTCGTTCCCACAGAGCTGCTGGGTGCAGAGGGACAACAGGGGGTAGCTCCAACCTTGTCCATGGGAGCCAAAGGGTTTCCTTTGCAAGGACTGTCTGCACAGGCAGAAGGGCACAGAGCAGTGCAGGTTTGTGTGTATTTCTAGGTGGCATGGACTTGGTGTACTGAGCTGGAATCCCACCAAAAAGCAGCTCTGAGACATGATCAGTCTGCAGCGTCGGGTAGGGCTGGCTGAGGTCATCGAGCCTCGTGTCTGCCCCATTTGAAGCTGGTCAGAATCTGAGAACAGAAAATAACACACGATTGTCATCAGCAGTTTTCCAGTCTTTGTCAATTGACAGCTCAAAATGAGGAAGGCTGACTAGCACTGCTCTCATTCCCAGTGGAAAATAACCTCATGTAGCCCAGATGGTCATGGGAGGGGGGGGGGAAAGAAGGAGATCACTCACAATTCTTGTCTTCCCTATCACCTGTATAGAAATGCACATCCAGCTGTTCCAAATGGCAGTATTCCCACTTAGAAGTGTTAGTTGGCAACAGCAGGGGGGCAGTGCTAAAGAAATGATGGATTGTTAAGTTATAATAAAAGGATTATAGAGCTTTCTCTTCCTTACAGCCAGGAATGAATTAATGCCTGTAAGTTCTGGTACCCAGTGATGGTAAAGATATAGAACCACAGATCTTCATTAATGTCGCTGTACAGAGAAGTTGCTTATTTGAACTTGTAATATCCCAGCTGGTGTGTCCATAGAGTTACAGGGAAGGGGCAAACAGAGTAAATTCTGTTTTATGAAAGATGACCAGAACCTGAAGACAGTTTTCCAGACGAGCTGTGTTACAGACAGGCTTGAAAGACAGAGTTCTAGAAACAAGAGGAAGGTGAGAAAACCTACTCAAGTGAGTCAGTCCTGTGAGTTTCCACTGAAAACTGATTTTTTTCACTCTGGAAATTAACTCTGGGATGCTACTTCTGCATCTTAAATGTCCAGTGAACTAGGTCCTGAGGTTTTGATTCAGCCCTTGTTCATGTCTGATTCAGTCAGACTCCCATGGAATTCTGTGAGAAAAAATGAGTGATAATCTGTCATAAAAATTCCTGAGGTGTGCATGCACCACAGCTGGAGGTCTATTCTGTCTGAGCCAAACTGCACAAGTCCCTATAACTTTTGAGATACTCTGGAACTGTGTGAAGGGATTTCAGGGAATACTGACCATGTGGCATACATTACTTTTACTCTTCACACACCAGGGCTTGAAACTCAAAGTAAAGACAGGTAGAATCTGGCTTTGGAGGGGTCAAAAAGAGAACTAAGTCTTACTTTCTGGCTGGTGCAGCAAATGTCTGTGGAAGAGGGGGATTACAATTATGTCACCTGGCCATGAGGGCCTCCTGCAGGTACCCATAAGGGCTGTGGGAATGAATGCAAGGAGCTGGATGACACTGTCCAGCTAGAGCATTTATGTCTGGATTGATTTCCACATGGAAATTCGCCTGAGCTCTTTTTTTCCAAGACTGACCCTCTGGGAAAACTTGCTCCAGCTCTGATCATGCTGACCCAATATTCTGCAGCCTTCATACTGCAGCCTCTCCTGCTGTGACAGCAGTGGGAAAGGGGGTTGATACATCGTTTACTCCTTAAGTGTCACTTTCCTGCTTTTTATCACTTCCCGTTTCTGGGGGCAATATAATACCGAGTTGTACTGGACCATGACCTTAGCGAGAAGAGTTAAATAAGCTGGCTTCTGCCTGCAATGAGGGGTGTGCAGCTTCTCTCCCCCACATTCTGCCTCTGCTCTTTATTTCTTATTGCAGGATTTGTGCTCAGCAGCATTACTGAACCTCCTGTGCTTGTTTCAGCTCCAGCTGCTCCCATCTGCACAAGGGGATACAATTCTGTGCTGTGCTACTTCTCCTGAAACAGCAAATTTTAGTGTAAATAAATACCCACGTGAGAAACACACAAGAGAGAAGGACTTGGAGCAGACAAGTAGGGAGGTCTTAAGTGTTCCCAAAAATTCCTGAAAGCTCTCAGGGATTGTGTTTGTACAGCAAACACTGCTAAAAACTGGGAAATACTTGACAAGAACAACTCCACAGACCCCCTGGGAGTGCCCATGAACCACTACAAAGAATACAGAGAACTTCACTGGGTGGTGATTACTGCAAATGAGGAGGGATTATCTATTACTTCAGAGTTTGGGTGAACTTTAATTACTTAGCACAGTATGCACAGTTTAAAAGAGACGTTCTAGGAGATGCTTTCCATATATACATTAACCTTGATCCAATTAGAGAATTTCATATATTTGACATTTAAGTTAGTCTTAATTTAATAACACAGTTTAGAATAAAATTTGAGATCAAAGATGCAGTTTTTTAATCTTTTATCATCCTTTAAAATCTCTTTAAGCCCTTGTCAGTGCTTTAGCATTCTTTTAGGACTAGGTTGAAGCACATGCAGAAATTTCCAAGTTTTTATTAGAAATTATTGCTTGTTTCCATAATGAAATATAAAAAAGGTAAGACAGTGGCCTAAAAGTAGGTGAGAGACTGTAAGATTCCCTGTTAAAAATAATAAACACATTGAGTCATTAAGGCCTGGGTGAGCTCATCAAGTGGAGATTAGACAAGAAAAATGCTGACTGAATTCCAGTGGCAGGTACTCCAGCTCTCCAGAGGGCAAGGGTATTTTAAAAAGAGAGGTTTTTCTTCCTTATGAAGGCCTTTGTCTGTGTTGCTGCTTCTGCTGAGTCCTGTCGATGCAGTATAGAACTATGATGTGCTGTGGAACAAACAAAAAGTACACAGAAAATGTGGATTTTAAAGAAGTCGCTTCTACTATCCAGGCTTATTTCAGTTCTTATTCATACCTGATTTTGCCACAGAGCACCCTCTGTTCTGGGTTCCCAAGAGGAGGGAAGAGCTTCTGGTAGTTGTGCTTTGCTTTAGGAAGACATGAGAGGGCTCAGAGGCATCTCTGGGACACCTGGATTTGGATGTACATCCATCCCCTGGGCACTTGGATCTGCCATGAGAAGTTGCTTCCCTTTGTCAGAGCCCTTGGGGATGGGGAGGGAAGAGAAATCCTTCAGGACATTGTTCTCCTGAAACAAAGGGGAGTGCATTTAAAACAAACACTTTTTTATATGGCTAAACTCCCCCAACTGCCTCCAGAACTTGCACAATGCAGGCATCTCTGACTTGGCTGAGAGGTTTTTTTAAGAATCGACTTCACAAATTGGTTTTGTTTTGCTCTTGCTGTGGGGTGAGCAGTAGGAATGCCACAATGGAAAAAAAGGAAACACTCCTCCAGCCAAACTCTGCTCTCCCAGCCCTGCAAACCCACTCAGGCCAATTCACAAGCAGCAGCAGAACTGAGATAAAATGTTTTAACTCCAGAGATCCCTGAAGTATTGATCTGTTGGCAGGGTTAGGGAGACAGAAAGGGGTTCACTGATGAAAGCACAGGTCAGTGCTCCACTTCAGGTGCTGCAGTTTATAGCACACCTGAGTGAGCAGGTTCCCAGCAACGTGTCACCCCATCCCACGGGCACAGTGAGCGTGGCTCTGCTTCAGAAACGAGGCAAGAGAAAACATCATGAGACCCATTACTCAACAGAACCTGCAATCCAAGTAAGTGTGTCACAACAGGTGTGTCATAGTGTCACCCCTAACCTCTAATACACAGGGGATGGGAAGGAACTCAGCCTTTCCTCTTGATTCCCATGGGTGAGCTGGAACGTCAGTAAATGATCTCCTTATCTGTGGATGCAGAAAACAGGTTGAATATCACATTTTTACTGATAAAGTAACTGAAAGGGAAGGTATAGGCACCATATCTCCCAGTTACTCATCCTTGCTGTAAGAACATAAACAAAAAGGCTTTGATTAGGCTCTTCAGCATCTGTGTGTAGAACTATATCTTCCAGTTCAATTCTTAGGGATTTTCCTTTTACTTAACTTTGTATAATGAGGCTCTGAGGAATTAGATCGTTTGTTCACCCTATACCAATCTTGTATAAGTTTGATTTTTGTTACTTTGAATATTCAGTTACAGAAGACTTGGGGGTAAAGTTCAGTGACTGCCTGAATGTCATCAAGGTATCAGTGAAGATACTGAGTGTACAGGATTGTGCAAACCCCATGTGGTGGTGGCAAAACACCTCGGGGTGACCCGCGGGAGAACAGCTGGAGCCAGGTTCAGAAGTAGGTGTACAAGTTCTTTCCTTTGCCACTCAATCGTTTGGAGATCACAGAAGTGTCTTACAGGGCAAAGAAACGACACTGTGTAAAGCAGCTTTAGTAAAGCAGCAGCAGTCCTGCTGAATTCAAGCTGTGTGTGTTGTGCTGCGTGTCCCGTGTCTGTGAGGGGACCCCCTGCTGCCTGGTGTCACTGTGGAAAGGCCATTGTCCCCCCTGCACTGCGGGTGCACAGGGACCCGAGTTTAGGGGGGTTCTGGGCTACGAGAGGGAAGGCAGAAATCTGACCCAAAAGTGTGCGCTACATAAAGCGAGAAGAATTAGGAAGGTGTCACTTTAGATGTCTGGCAATAAATTGTCTGGCCAAGATGTCTGGCTGATTTCTTTACGTTTTGCCAGTGTGGTCCCCTGGCACTGGGCACAGCACTGCCCTGGGATACTGAGGATACCCACGGCTCACTGCCGGACTAACCCGACCAGGAAAGACATGGGGGAGCTAAACCCCCAGCTTTTACCTGCCTAGAGACACACCGCTGTCCTTGGCGCGAGTCACCCGGCCGCTGGCAGCTGCAGGCCGGGATGTGCCGGTGTGCTCCGGGATGTGCCGGTGTGCCCCGGGACGTGCCGGTGTGCCCCGGGACGTGCCGGTGTGCCCCGGGACGTGCCGGTGTGCCCCGGGACGTGCCGGTGTGCCCCGGGACGTGCCGGTGTGCCCCGGGACGTGCCGGTGTGCCCCGGGACGTGCCGGTGTGCCCCGGGACGTGCCGGTGTGCCCCGGGACGTGCCGGTGTGCCCCGGGACGTGCCGGTGTGCCCCGGGACGTGCCGGTGTGCCCCGGGACGTGCCGGTGTGCCCCGGGACGTGCCGGTGTGCCCCGGGACGTGCCGGTGTGCCCCGGGACGTGCCGGTGTGCCCCGGGACGTGCCGGTGTGCCCCGGGACGTGCCGGTGTGCCCCGGGACGTGCCGGTGTGCCCCGGGACGTGCCGGTGTGCCCCGGGACGTGCCGGTGTGCCCCGGGACGTGCCGGTGTGCCCCGGGACGTGCCGGTGTGCCCCGGGACGTGCCGGTGTGCCCCGGGACGTGCCGGTGTGCCCCGGGACGTGCCGGTGTGCCCCGGGACGTGCCGGTGTGCCCCGGGACGTGCCGGTGTGCCCCGGGACGTGCCGGTGTGCCCCGGGACGTGCCGGTGTGCCCCGGGACGTGCCGGTGTGCCCCGGGACGTGCCGGTGTGCCCCGGGACGTGCCGGTGTGCCCCGGGACGTGCCGGTGTGCCCCGGGACGTGCCGGTGTGCCCCGGGACGTGCCGGTGTGCCCCGGGACGTGCCGGTGTGCCCCGGGACGTGCCGGTGTGCCCCGGGACGTGCCGGTGTGCCCCGGGACGTGCCGGTGTGCCCCGGGACGTGCCGGTGTGCCCCGGGACGTGCCGGTGTGCCCCGGGACGTGCCGGTGTGCCCCGGGACGTGCCGGTGTGCCCCGGGACGTGCCGGTGTGCCCCGGGACGTGCCGGTGTGCCCCGGGACGTGCCGGTGTGCCCCGGGACGTGCCGGTGTGCCCCGGGACGTGCCGGTGTGCCCCGGGACGTGCCGGTGTGCCCCGGGACGTGCCGGTGTGCCCCGGGACGTGCCGGTGTGCCCCGGGACGTGCCGGTGTGCCCCGGGACGTGCCGGTGTGCCCCGGGATGTGCCGCGGGATGTGCGGGTGTGCCGCGGGATGTGCCGGTGTGCCGCGGGATGTGCCGCGGGATGTGCCGGTGTGCCGCGGGATGTGCCGGTGTGCCGCGGCGTGTGCTGGGGCTGGCGGGGCGGAAATGCGGGGCAGCAGCTCCCTCTGCTGCCTGGAAACATTCCCCGTCCGCAGCCCTGCGCTGCCGGCGGCGGGGAGCAGGAGCCCCGGCACCCCGAGTCCCCAGCGTGCGTGCGGTCACTGCCCTGGCCAGCGGCCGGAGCTGCCCCTCCGCACTGTTCCCCGGCACAGCCTACTGAGGTGCAGGAGCTGGACAAATCACCTCAAATGGAATTTTAATTGTATCAACACGACGACAAAAATCTGTAATGCTTTTCGTACTATTTTCTCTCAGTTCCCTGGTGGTTTTAGCACCTCATACTACAGAAGTGACCAGTACAGTTCTGCTCGTTTCTCACTCAGTGTGTTGCTTGGCTTGAAAGTGCCTGCAATTATAATTCCTCATTTTCCACGGAGCACAAGCCTAGTCTGGACCCTAAGGAAAGCTACAAAACCTTTGAGGACTTGGTGCTGAAGGCACTAGGCATTCCATGTGCTTCCAGCAAAGCAGCCAGAGGCTGCTGGTTTTGTCCTGTGCTTGCCTTTCCCCCTCTTTCAAGCTCAAAGAGGGGAAATTTGGGTTAGATATTGGGAAGAAATCCTTCCCTGTGAGGGTGGGCAGGCCCTGGCACAGGGTGCCCAGAGCAGCTGTGGCTGCCCCTGGATCCCTGGCAGTGCCCAAGGCCAGGCTGGACCCTGGGGCTGGGAGCAGCCTGGGACAGGGGAAGGTGTCCCTGCCCATGGGACACGGAGGTGGGACTGGATGAGTTTTAAGGTCCTTCCAACCCAAACAATGCTGTGATTCTATGACTTTAAAGTCTATAAAGAATTGAGATAATTAATAATAATAAAATAATAATAATAATAATGGACAGAGCAGAGATCTTACCTCCGGAATAATTTTCCTCTTATGCAAAGGGAAAGAACCTGGTTCTTCTTAATATGCCCTTTAATTTGACATTTAGGGGCAGTTATTTAACCTCTCTGAGGCTTCAAAAACAATTTGCACAGTAAATTTCACCCTTTATATTTCAAGCTCACATCAGTGCACTTGTAAGGATTATGTAGATTTCTGCTTGAAACTTTTTGGTGTTATCATACCTTTTTTTCCCCCTATTTGCTTGTGTTTTCCTGCTCTCAGTCATAGTATGAACTTAATTGTTATAGAAAGCATATTCACTACATGAAATTTTAAATTTACACGTACAGATGAAAATGATTTTGTGAGAAACAATTGTATGCTTCCAGGCCCTTTCTCCAGGTCCTGTCATGGACACTGGTGGCATATCTGAAAAAAATGGGTGCCTAAACCCCACAGGAGCTGGTCTGTCCTTAGTCTAGTTTCTTCAGTTCAAAGCGGGTTTTTCACACTGTGTGTATTTATTAGCAGTCCTTTAAAGCACCATTAGTCTTTGCTGTGATTGCTGCTCCCCTCCTGTGGCATTCCAGCTGCTGATTCACTAATAAAGAGCAGGAAAATGTGCAGGAAAATAATGATCAAACACCCGCTCCGGAAAATACACAGAGGAAATACTTGAAGTGAGCAGACACTGAGAAAGAAGGTATTCCACTTCATACTGTGTCAAAATGTCATTTTTATTTCATTATATAAAGTTAAACATAAGAAGTGTGTGGTAAAATGACTGAAACCACTTGCCATTAGCCATGCTGATAACTGCACTAATTCCAGAGGAAGCACTTAAGTCCATTGAGTTTAATAGGCTGATAATCAACAGTGATTGCAGCTCAGTCTGGAAAGGAGTGTACCTGATTTGTTACTGTAATGAGGTCTGTACAGCAACAAGAGGAAACATCGCTGTGCTCTGTCAGTCTGGGGAATGTGTGGTAGTGAATTAGTTACTGACTGAGCTGGAGAGTGCAGCCTGGGGCTCTGCTGCCACCTCTGCCACCCTTTCTCCATCTCCATCCATCCCCTGTGCTGCCTGTCACTGCTCAGAGACGAGGTTTCTGCGCTTTCCCATCAACAGCTTCCGCAATTCCATGTGAAAGTCGCTGTTATCCACGTCCCTGGATTTGTGTGTGTGGGAGTAGCATTGTGCTTGGGCCAACCAGCTGATCGGAGAAGCTTTTTAGCTCAATTTTTACTTGTCATTTTTCAGTCATTCCTGCCCTCCAGAACTTTGGAGTGAAGCCTCTTCATGGAACATCTATATTTTACCATTTCATCGTGAAAATGGATGTGAACTCCATCGTATCCAGTAGTGGTGTGCCCCAACCTTAGCTGTCTTAACTGCTTTGAAGGGGTGACTGAGGGCAGAACTTGGCTCTTTTAGCACAGGCATGTGAGCAAGAGCTGTGTTTTTTGTGACTCATATCTGTTTATTTTTCTTTGTACATGCATTTATCTTGCATATTTCTGGTGCCAGGCTTTCTGCTCAACGCAGCCGAGCAAGAACAGAGACATTTAGAGTAGATAAGTTGTCTCACCAGTATAAATTTACAGGTAATTAAGGGAGATGAAAATAAACAAACCAGAAATGAAAGTTGGAAAATGGGTGCCTATTCTGTGCCAGGAGTCCTGACAATGCATAAAGAGAAAGACAAACGTTGCAATAACCTGATTCTCATCAGCCACTAAACCGGGACAGGAATGCAAACAAATGGGAAAGTGGTTTGTGGTGGTTCTTCTCACACCTGAGCCTCTGCCCTGAATGTCCATTCACCTGTGTCCCTTCTCCCTCTGCTGGAAGAGAGGGCTCCACAGTGCCAGAGCCCGGGGACTGGTCATGCATTAATAGCAACTCCACAGGAGATCAAGGTTGCAATTTCATAAAGGAAGATCCTTCAGTATTCCCAATTACAACTTGCTTTGTCCTTAATTTATTTATCATTTCCTAAATAAATTCACTTAAGTAGTAAGGATTTCCCTATTTTGGAAAATCTCATGGCCTCTTCCAAATTCTGTTATAATTAGTTCAAGATTATCTCCAACTGTTTTCCTGAGAGGAAGCCTTTCCTTGGCTGCAGGAATGTTGGCTCCACTTCCCTGGAATCTTTTAGCAGTGTGATATCTCCTGATGGGATGCAGGTTTCAGAGTGATTGCTCCAGGCTTTAGCAGAGCAAGATACGGGTCTGGGAGCCATTTCTGGCATTGCTGCATGTTCTGGAGGCTTTGTCAAAGATCGGGTTCCTTGATCCCAGGGGCTGAACTTTGGCTCCAGAAGTTGTTTTGATGTTCTCACTCTGCTTTTAGGGATATTATCTTATGTTTGAGGAGGTAAAAATAGAACAAAAGCCACTCAGGATTGTCAAGAAGGACTAAACACGATACATCAGGACTGAACAAGGCAGAAGTGCAACACAGTCCTGCCTCCCCAACCCTCACTGATCTCAGCTTTTGGTAGAGGTCACTGTATGTGATGGAGATTAATGTTTATTTAATTGTTCTATTTTAACCTTTATGGAGAAGTGCTGGGCTGTCCTGAACATGTGACATCAGCCTCGCTTTCTGAACTCAATGGTGAAAACAAAAAGAGAGCCATGAACTGGGCACACTGAAGAGTCATAAAAGCAACAAGTGAGGTGGATATGAGCAGAATGAAAGTTCAGATTCTTAAATGATGTCATGTGACACCCTGTGGAGCTTTGATTTTCTTCCTTTGATCATACCAGGACCTCCTCACACACTGCAAATTCTTCTGTAATTTTGTCTGAACAATCCCACTTGAAATCCCAACAAGCACAGATGTTCAGGCAGATTTCAGAGCAAGAATGAATAATGGAAGTTCATTATGTTCTACAATGTCCCATTTAGAGCAGTCAGCTTGTTCTGAGCACTGGTTTGAGCTGTAGTGGGTTCTGGGGCTTTCTGAACGGGTTACGGTACAGAAGACGACCATGGGTACTTCTTTCTTTTGCTGGTTGTCATTAACAGGGAAAGGTTTCCTGCTTGGGAAGGTGCTCTGAGGTCTGTCTGCATTCAGCAGGAGGGTGTTACTGTCAGAGGTGACAGAAGGTCTTTAAAACTTCTCATCCAGTGGCCTGAGGTGGAAATGCTGATTTCTGATGGCAGTTTCCTATTCCAGAGGATTCCATACAGAAGCTGTGGCTTCAGGCACCCCTTGTCGCTGTTGTCAGTGTCTGTCCCCTCGTGGCAGTGCCCTCAAGTGCACATGGCAGCTCTGCCACTGGCTGTCCTCACCCTGAATGGATTTTATCTGAAAACAGATAAGAAAAAGTGGGAAAATGAGTGTGAAGGAAGTTAAGAAGTAAAAATGTCCCCCTGTATTGCTCTTACCCTAATCCAAGCCCTCCTTGGGGAGTTGTGGTGATGTAGGGAGAGACTCCTCTGTCTGCTCCCATCCCGCATGTGAGCAGTGAGGAAAGAAGGAAATATCCATGGAAATGACTTCATTGTTTTCTATCCATGATGAAAGGACAGTAATTTTATTCTTGAGCTTGGAGAATGCAGTTTATAAAGGCAGGATGGGTTTTCTCCTGGGAAGACAGTAAACAAGTGAAGGATCTTTCAGTTTTTCTTAGCATGTTGTAGAAAATTGAATTTTCCTGACGTAGGTTTTGCTGGGCAGGGAGGTGGAGGGAGCAGACTGTGAGGGTGGTGGGAAGCAGGGCTGTGCAGCAGCTCCCTCACCGTGTGCAGATCCTTGGAGTGCAGCTCTCGGGGGAACAGTGAATTTCCCACTGACGTCAGCCCACGGACGTCACGCTGACGCATCTGCTGGCCATCAACCACACAGGATGGATCATTACTCTTCCAGCAGGCAAAGACTTTTCTGCTAGCCCTGAGTGTGAAGACAAGGGTTTGTTCATTTGCACTGCAGATGTTCCTTCTGTTGTTTCACCTGCAACTTGTTTCGCAACTTGCAGTTGTGTTGGGACAACATGTGCCATTTTCTGTGCCTTTGGGAAGCCACTGACTTCAGTTTTTTCAGATTGTGATATAATTTCCACTGGAATTTAGCTTAGACATTTTGTTTCCTTTTTCTACTTCAATGCCTTTTCTCTTAAATATCTTCCTAACATTTATACAGACCAATATTTATTGTCTGCTCGTGGCTGCAGTGCTGCACTTGCATTAAGTGCCCAATATACGCCACAGGGAGTTGCTGCTCTAATCGTGATTTGCTGTTTGATTGAAACGTTTTCAATGGGAGATAAGCAAGCATTTAGGATTCCTACTACATCTGTAAGTGGCCTTGGCAATGCTCAGTGCTAAATCCATCCTGTGCTTAAGCAGTTCACAGTTACCATTGTCATGGTGACCTTTGCTGTTGTCCTCATTCAAATCTGGCAGGAGATAAAGGGTGCAACAGTTCTGAGAAGCTGAGGAGAATAAAAAAAGCTCATTAATATTTCACTGAAGAGTGGGGAATGAAATCACAGAGTTACTCCCATGGATTCTCTTAACAGCAGGCAAAATGGAGTGGATGGATCCTGGCACTGGCAGACATTTTCTTATAGGAAGAATTCACTAACACCTTCTGTTTGAACAGATTTGTGGGGGTTTTAAGAGACTTGTTTTCATTGAACAAGGAGCTGTGCGAAATTTGATCAGCTCCCAGTTTTCCCAGTGCCTGTTGCTGAAGGTTAGAGATACCAGTGAGTGATACCAGAACATTGCCTTAAGATCTTTGTTCTGTTTTAATTGAAATTGAGGACTGAAGGGAGGCTGGGCATTGTCAAAGAAATAGGAACTTTACTGTCTCAAAATAGGATAGCAGATAGGACACTGTTAGGGGCTCAAAGACCAGTGACATCTTCGCTGTGAAAAGGCTTCTGGCAGGTCTTTCAGAGGCAGTGGTATATGAGACATTAAAATAATAACAGAATCTGATTCAGGAGCCAGCTCAATTTCAGAACACTGTGCTACTGGATGTTGTCAGGCACGGATGGAGTGCAGGCACGGGAGTGAATAATACAAAATCTGTAATAAAAGCACTGGTAAAATGGCCAGGAAAACAAAATTACTGCACCTTTTCCTAGAAAATAAATCTCTTTTCTGTCCCCTAAGGCTTGTTTTCTGCCATTAGTGAGAAAGAAAGGCCCATTTTGCCATCTAATGCAGCTTACTCCAAATGAGTTTCAATTTTCTCTAGACTATGAAATTTTTTGCAGATCCTAACAACTTCAGGAATTCCAGTAGAAAAGGCTTTTGATGGGATGCTGAAAATGGGGGTGTCTAACTTAGGCTCAGGGTCTAACAGTAACCTACTCTTCCAGGCCCAATGCATCTAGAAGCATCGGGGCATGTAATCCTGGGCAAAAAGGGTTCCAGGTGATTAAAAATAATGCCAGCACCCCAGCCCCTCACCCCAAAAATAAAGTCATCATTTTGGGCTTGGAGTTAATAGTTTATCTCTCAGGTTAATAACTGTAAGCTAAAGAAAGTTGCATATTTGCATTCATTTTTGCATACATAGCAGTGAAGTTAAATTTAGTTTATAACCCACCACCCCCAAAAAAATACTATGTAAGCATACAAATCAGGCTGTTTTGTGAAGCTCAGTAAACACAAAGGAGGCAGCATTTTAATCAAAATGAGGAATTGCATCCTAATCACCTCTCAGCACATGCATATTTCATAAGTACATGTTCTGCAAAGCAAACGCTGTGTAAGGGGCTGCTGTTCCTCAGTTCCTCATCTCCTCAGCTTTCCTGGCACAAACTAGGCTGTCTCTGTATAATAGTCCCAGGATAATAGGAGCCACACTTTTTAATGTATGTGGGAAATATTGGATAAAATAAAATAGAGTAGCAGCCATGCAGTGGTGAGTAACATAGGCCACTCCACTCCCAGAACGGCCGCTGCTCCCTGCCTCTGGAATTGGCAGGGCAGAAGCACTTGGGTCCCTCTTTGTCCCCTGGTAATGCTCACATAAGGGGTGTGGAGCTCCCTTGGAGGAACAGGTTGTGCTCTCCCAGCTGGAGATGACGTGCAAGGACCAGGGAAGGTCCCAAGGGAGCAGCAGAACCTTCACGTGCAAATGCAGTGTGTACATTCCAGAAACATCCTGAGCTCCGGCATCTGCCAGAAACTGGGATGTTAATCTGGCAGTCATGACATGAATCAGAGGACATGAGTACCTAAGGTATGGAAGGCACTTTAAAAAGAAGTGGACAATTCTCCAGAGATTAGGTCTGACATCTAAAGAATCTTGATGCTCATTCAATGCAAAGAGGGAAATGAGTGGCTGTAACAGCCTGGCTCCTTTAAAGTATTAAACCCTATTCCTGTAATGTCAGTGTTTATGGCATGATTCAGAGAAAATCAGTCCTGTGAATTGGGATGGTTCAAGGGTCTTGGAGGTTGAAAGGGATAGTGATTAGTCCTGATGATCCCAATGATCACACTGTTTTTTCTGGTGCATGCTCATTTATTGCCTACATAAAATTTAATAGGGAGTTAAAGGCCTGGTTGATACCTGGTAGACAGTGTGAGATTGCTGTTGTGAACAGCACTGTCAGTACTACTAGGGGTTCAGGAGAAGCTTTCCTATTAATGTCCAATTTTCTTTGGTATTAGTTGGAAGGGTTGCAGTGCTTTTTCTCCTCAGAACAGAGCTGGGCATTCTCACAGAAACTGAATTTGATGGAGTTTCTGCAACCTGAGAACCTGATCCATTCTTTCTGTGATATGTTTTAACTAGACAGTGATAAATAAAATCAGTTCTTTCATGGACTTTGCCAAGCAAATTCCCCAGGTGTTTCACTGGACAGACACCATCTATGTTCATGTCTAAATCTGAAACACACACGGGAATGGAGAGCAGAGCAGAGAGAAGGACTTGGAGTTCGTGACTGCAATCATGAAGGTGTTTAAATTTTTGATCAAAGTTCTCTCCTGATAGTTTGAAAACTGCTGTGGATGTAAGGGAGTGTGGAGGCAATTGAGAGGATTTATTCTTATATTATTGTTCAACAAAGTCAGCCTGAAATCTGCTCCCTGGACACCTGACCAGGGCACCCTGTGACTGTGCTCATTGATCCACACCTCTATCCCCAGGAGGGGACTCACTGATACTGGGGTTTCAATCTCCAAGCATATTCCTGTTGCCTAGGAAAACACATGGATCATGGGCATCGTTAGTAGGTGCTTCCTGGCTTTTTTGAGTGTCATGTAATAGAAAAAGTACTGATGAACACTTTAGGCTCCCAGTGTGATGTGTGTGCTGCTGCTGTGGCCAGAGCCAGCCCAGGGACAGACCTGTGTTCCCATCCCTGTGGTGGCTGGGTGTGTGAGGGGTGTTTGGGGAATTTGGCCACTCCTGGTGTCTAAATGCAGACTGTGGATTTCCCAGCCCTCCGAGCCTGGAGCTTCCATCGTGAGCCAGGGGCCAGAACCCAGGGCCCAGGTCTGCAGTAGTTCTGCAGTGATTTAATGGGAGATATTCCAGCCTTGTGCTGCAGTGCAGAAGGGCCCAGTGTCTGTGTCTGTCTGTCTGTCTGTGTGTCTGTCCGTCTGTCTTTCCTCCCCAGCAGCTCTGAGCTGACCTGGGGGTTGAGCTGCACACATTGAGCTGTCCTCAGGCCAGGATGAGGGGACTGGGTGTCCCCAGGGTGAGGGGACTGGGTGTCCCCAGTGACAGCTGTTTTACCAACAGTGACACTGATGGAGACTCCACTTCCCTGTGAACACAGAGTCCAGTTTGTCATCAGCCCCAGGGAATAAGATAAACACATGAACTGAAAAGATTCAGTGTTTGAAAATACTCTGGCTTCTTCTCAAGCATTATTTCTTTTCTATTTCTCTGAAACCCTCATCTCTGAGGGAGTGAGCCATGGCTTCCATCTAGGCTGATGAAGAAAGATGTTTATGGCAAGGCTTTCCATAGTCCCTGGTATCCTGCTGACACACCATGTCCAGCTTGTGCTGGCACTAAGCCTTGCTTCTGCAGTCTCTGTCACTATCTGAGTCTCAGAAACTGCAGATCAGAGAGGCTGGAACTGTCACTGCAGTTGCAAGGCTGTTTGCTAAGTGTGATTTTTTCTTGTTTTAGAGGTTTCCCTCACAATATCATTAAAATATTCATGAGTTCTTTCTCTTGACTGGAATCATTAATAAATGCTTGATATCAGTGGCATAGCTCTGCACTTCCTTTCTGGATGGATCTTTTAATATTCCACATGTTCCCAATTTGATACCTCCTAATCAGGGTACAACCCCAGGGCAGAGCTTTGTTTTGTCCAGTGTTCATCCCCTGAGCATCCCTTCCTCAGACACACGTGGGACTCTGTACTCTGGAGAGTGGTGACACTGACCCTGCCAGGGCACTTCCCAAGGTGCAGATTCCCAGGAATTACAGCTGGTGGCAGCCCTGGAGCCCCGCTCCTGCAGCACTGTCCCAGGCTGAAGGCTCCCCATCAAATGCAGGGTGTAGGTAAGAGCAGTGCTAACCAGCACTGTTCTTACACAAGTTCCTGGTCCTCTAGAGGCAGAATTTGGTTCCAGAGCTTTCAATCTGTCATTAAAACTCAATTTGATCACAGCTCCCAGGACTGAATTTCCAGATCTGCTCACTCTGCCTTCCTTGGAACTGAGTGGGAGAGAAGGTGATGGGGAAGTAAAGAAGGAGCAATGAAGGGCTGAGACAACCCACGGCAGAACTCTTGGGAATACATAGCAGGCAGTGAAATGTGCACAGTTTCACACAAGGCTCTTGCAGCCATTGATTTTATCATTATTGGAGAAAGTTCCACATACACAGGTGATTTTCTGCTGCTTCCAGATGGGGTCACAGCTGGGTCACTCCAAGCATATGCCATCCTCCTTTTTTATTCCCTCCCTTCAGAAAGGGATAACTGTTTCTTCAGCAGTTTGGATTCTACGTTTAACCCTCTCTGTGCAGTTTCCCACAGGGGTATGGTGTTACAGACTGCACAACATTGGCTTCTTCTCCAACATGCCACAGGCATTTTGGAGCCTCCAAAGCAGGAGTGGTTCCCGAGCAGTGTGGCTGGGTGTGCTCAGTGATGGGTGTGACTTCACTGACACACTGGGTTACAGGTGTTCTACTGCTGCTACAGTGACACAGCAAAACCAAAAGCACTCACCTCATGCTGTTCCATGAGTTCCACTCCCAGCCTGCTGGGCTCGGTGTGAAGCGAGGCCAGAGGGGAGATTCCATCTTCATGGGTCTTCTCTTTGGGACAATTCCTTAGCAAGGAGAATTCCCACCAGGATAAGGAATAAATACATGTACAGTGAAGGACAGTTCTTGTGCTGGGACCTCCCGTTGTGCAGGGGGCCAAGGGCAGAGAAGGAAAGGATCAGGCACTAAGGATTCTACACCCTCCTGCCTGCCTGGCAGTCCTGCCAAGGACACACACAAAGGTCTCCTCCAGTCTCGGGCCTTCTGCACCATCATTACCTGTGCCTTTTTGGCAGAGCTGTTATTCCATTCTAGCACTGTTCCTTTAGAAAATTCGGGACACAGGGGATATTGTAACCCTGCCTACCTCTCTGCTCACTTACCTGTCCTTGCGTCCCCCAGACCTACTTGAGTCCATTCATGAATTTAGGGGGAAATTGGGAGTGAAATTACAATTACAAAGTTTGAATTTCTGTAAAGCTTGAAAGATTGCAATGTGAACTCATCCTTGAGATCAGAGAATCTATTTCAGGTTCACTTGCCCCACCCAATGGAGATGTTTCAGAGATTGGATCTCCTTAAATGTGTAGGTCAGCTCCCTGGAGCACAGCTGTGGGGGAAATCTTGCTACCTTTTGTAGAGTTGCTTGGTTCTTACTGCAATTGAATGCTCTCTTTAATTTTAAGATGAAACTGATCTTTCTGTAAATGTTTTATCAGAATTTATCAGTCATGTTAAAGAAAGATAAATAAGAAGGGGAGCTGTTTGAATTCACCCCTCTCAAGACCTTCTGTTTATAACTATGGAATGACTGGAGGAAATCTCACCATATTGTAAGTTATGATAAAAGCTGCCACAGAGAGTGGCATGGTGCAGTTCAGATCTGAGTAAAATACTCTTTGTGAGAAGACAAACTGAAGTACTGTCACCTTCCTTGAATGGGCAAGGCAATAAAAGGTGTCTTTCTTCCCAAGAACACTGATGAACATTTCCTTTCAAACACAAACAGGAGCCACAGGATGGACTGCTCTGTCTGCAGAGGCAGAGGAAGAAAGAAAGCAGGGGCAGGGAAATGTGTGAGGAGGAAGATCCTGAGGGAAGTTGCAGGAAGTTCGTGTTGCTCTCTGCCATCAGGGCTGTGGACATGCCGGGTGGCTGTGATGGCTGAGGGTACAGCAGAACAGTTTTTCAGCACCTGATGAGGCTCGGGTTGGGGTCATCCGTGAAATGAAAATTTGCAGAGTCCAGGCTGAGCTGAGCTACCACAGGGCAGGTGCCGCGGGGCTGCCTCCCACAGCTCCCTGCTGTCCCCGAAAGGTGGCCCTGAGCATGTCCGGGAGCATCCGTGTGCACGTGTGGCAGCGGCAGTGCTGGAGGGCAGGGCAGAGCCCGTCCCGCATCCCCCTCATCGTGCCAGGGAATACGAGCGTTCCAGCTCGTGTGCGAGCCCTGGAGCAGCTCGGGATTTACGGGAATGACATCCACGGCTGACATCAGCTCGCAGTATTTGCATTGGATTTCGGTGCCGGCTCGGAGGTGTGGCTTAGCGGGGACACTGCTCCAGGCTGCCGATCCAGCCGGGCGGGACCTGGGGCTGGGAGCATCCTCGCTCCCTCCCTGCCACCCTGCCGGCACCGGCTCCTCCCTCCTGCAGCTCAGGCAGCGCAGGGTGAGTCCAACAGCCTCTCCTACGATGTGTCTGCCCGAGCTACTACAGCCTGAACACAGCCCGTACTCTGCCTCCCCTCCAGCTCCTGAGTGAGGCACGGTGCCTGCCATCCGTCAGGGGGGAATGGCATGTGGAGACCTGAGCAGCCTTAACTCACCATCTTCCAGCACGGAAACGATTTTGAAGAATTTCATTTTTTCCAGCACCTTTGCTACTTCATTGTTGCCTGGCTTTTTGAGAGCATGAGTTCTGATCATTAGGGGTGCTGCCACCTGAATATTTCTTCATCAGATGCCACAAAAGAGAGTCTAGGAAAACAAAGAAACTTGTGATGTGGAGCTGACAGTTTTGGTTTCAGCTGGTGAAAACTTGCAGAATCAGTGAGAAGGCAAAGAAAAAAATGCCCAGGACAATGTCAGTAACTCCTGGTAATTTGTCACTCAATGGGACGAGCTTCTTCACTGAGAATCACAGCATTATGGACAAACCCAGTGAGCAGAGAACTTGGAATGTCTTTCTGTTCTGTTTGACTTTTGCCATTGCAGTTCCAGCCCTTTTGGGCAGCATTTATTCACTAGTTTCCCTGCTGAAACTGCAGAACAAAACCACGGTTTCGATGATTGTGACCTCTTTGGCAGCAGATGATCTGATCAGCATCATGCCAGTGATTATTTTCATGCTCACGCAGTGGTCAAGCGAAGCCCTCCCCCAGCCTCTGTGTACCACCTCAGCGTTTATGTATTTATTCCAGGGCATTTCTAGCAACCTGAAAGGGTCTCTTATAGCTTCTTACAACTTCTACACCCTCAACACGACCGGGACACTGAGCTGCAGCTCCTCCAAGCGCCGCGTGAGCGTTGTATGGGCCATCCTCACCATCTGGACTGTCAGTTTGCTGATGTGCATTTTGCCTCTCTGTGGTTGGGGCAGGTACATCCCCACGTCCTGGGGCTGCTTCGCCGACTGTGCCAGTTCCTACATCCTGCTTGTGTTCGTTGTGTACTCGCTGTGCTTCTCCCTCCTGGCAGTGCTGGCTGTTCCCCTCACTCTGCAGCTGCTGTGCTCAGGTGAGCCACAGCTGCTGCACACCGAGTACCTGCAGGGCTCTGGAGGCTTCACCTCCCCTGGGACACCACAGGGCCGCGGTGCTGCTGCCCCTCCGCTGTCACTGCTGGACCCTGGGCATAAAACTCTGGAGCCTTTCCAAAACTCAGAGGCAGTTTTTGAAAAGGGTGTGGCTGAGAGCAGCACAAAGAGCAGGAGCTTCACGGTGGGCTTTGCCCAGAAACGATTCTCGCTGATCCTGGCACTGACCAAAGTCCTTCTCTGGCTCCCAATGATGGTAAATTCTCAGATGGCTTCACTTTCCGGGGTTCACTTACATTTCAGTGGAATGTGAGCTGTGGGTCATGGATTGAAACAGATGAACAGTGGCCATTGCAGTTGTTCCTCATAGTGTAGTTGTGCCAGCAAAAGTCCTCTCCAGTCTGTGTCACTGCGTGAGTTTAACTGGTGCCCAGTGGGTTTGGCAGAGCCTGGTTCATCGCTCTGACACTCTCTCATCACATCATTCATGTCACGTGAATACCGGGGCAGTAAGGTCCCCCTTTGGTACCCAGCTGTGGGACAGGGCCGGCTCAGCATTCTGGGGCTGGGAATTGAGCTAAGGGCCCCTCTGTCCTGTCCTCTGAGACACATCTTCTGGGTTAAAAAATAGGAGTTTGGTACAAGAATGCAGTTTGGTTGCACCTTTGTAATCCCCGTAGTGCCAGGGTGGGAGGGAGTGCTGTCATGTGCATGTGTGTTTGTTTGGGAACTGGGAACACGGTTTTGGGGCAGTTACCCCTGCCCTGGGTGTGTGAGGGTGGGGTTCCTTGGTACCACATGGGACTGGCTGGCACTGGGAGCTGTTCAATGTATTTAGCTTCAGTGAGGGTTTTTCTGAGAAATGCAGCATGAGAGGAGAGCAGTCAGCGTGTTTCCTCTGCTGTCTGTTAGAGCCAGAATTGTTGTGCTCAGCAAACACTAATGACAATCTGTGTCTTACACTGGTGTCATATTCATAGCGAGATGTTCTCTTTGTTCCTGGAAGCATCTCGTGTGCCCAAAGTGATTTAAATTTCAAAATGCACTGCCTCTCAGATACAGATGGCTGTCCAGTACATCACTGGGCTGCAGAGCCTTTCGTTTGAGACACTGAGCTTCCTGCTGACTGCGCTGGCTGCCACCGTCACCCCGGTGTTTGTCCTGTCACAGCACTGGCTCCACCTGCCCTGTGGCTGCATCATCAATTGCAGGAGGAACTCCTATGCAGTGTCTTCAGAAGATGCCAAAAGTAAGTGTGGAAGGGTTGCCTTGGTGTAACAGAGGTTGCCAGACCTTCCCTGGTAATCTTGGCATCTTCTAGAGCCCTTTTTTCCCTTGGGCTTTATCTAAAAACAGCTGGAGTAAAGGAGTGGGTCAGGTGGAAGGGACTCACAGGGATCCTCTTGTCTCAACTGCAAATGTTAAGGGCTAAATATTTCTGAGGATGTGGGAGTTGTTTCCCATTCTCTGGAGTGAAAATCCTCTACCATCAGTGAACGAATTCCTGACATTCCCTGCATGTTCAGGGAGAAAAAGCTCCTGAATCCTAGAGAAAAGGCATCCTCAGTGCATGGCTTTCACCTGCTTTAAACAGGCTCTAGGTGAAGAATGGCTTGTGCTGCCCCTGGTGCCCTTTTAGCCACTTTCCCAGAAAGAACGAGTGCAGTTCATCAAGAAGGCAGTTCCTTCTCAGAAGTCTTTCTTCTCGACAATTCATTCTTTTTATGGAGAGAAAATTGCCTGTTTCCAGCAGGAGCTGGATAATTTATTCCATGTTTTAGCATGTAATTTGCATTGTGTTTGTAATCTCCATTTTCTTCTTGGTCTCAACTCCTAACACAGTTTCTTTCCTTCCTGCTTAGCCAAGCGCAGTGGTTTCGAGTTCAACCTGTCATTCCAGCAAGGCTATGGAATCTACAGGATATCCCAGGAGAACCCTCCCCACCACAGCAGTGATGGCAGATCCACGTCCTACCACAGCCTGGTGAGCTCTGACTGCGAGGAGCTGGGGCCTGGCAGAGGCAGCGACGCTGCCGGCTCCGGGCTCCTGCCCACGGCATCGGGACACGGCTCCCGGGGCACCCCGGCGGGGGCTGGGATGGGCCCCCCAGGCCCCCCTCCTGATGGGCCAGGGGTCTGTCAGGGCCAAGAGAGCACAAACTGTGGCCCATCAGCGTTCCCTGAAGGACCAGAGTGGAGGTTGTCCCACGAGGAAAGCCACAAACCGGAACTCTCGGACTGGGAGTGGTGCCGGAGTAAATCCGAGAGGACCCCTCGGCAGGTAAAAGAGGAATTCTTTCTTTTCTGATCATAAGAGTTTCTTTATGAAGTAGGAATGATTTTTACTGACATTGATACTTCTGTTAGTCCTATTTTTTAGTAAAATTCACACAAGGCATTGTATAATGTTTAGTAACTACAGACCTGTTTGCAGGTGCTGATCCTGCAAAAATTTCTCACTTGTGTTCTTAATCATGGGGTTTTCTTATTTTGTGTGCACCTGCATGCCTTGTATATGGTAAGAGTTAAGTATGAATTATGTTAGTTTATCTTAATGAATAGGAAGTTTCTCTCCAAAAGATGACATTTTCTAGAGAATTCCACTGTGGAATTCAGTGTCCATTGGGCATTACAGTAGGTGGGAGTGGGGTAAGAGCCCATGTGAAGTCTGTGAGACAGGAGCTCCGGAAGGCTTTAGGTTGGAAGGGGTCTCTGGAAGTCACCTAATCCAACCTCCTGCTCCAAGCAGGGTGACTTCAGAGCCAGATCAGCTCATGCTCGGCCTTTGCACACACACAGGAGATGTATAAGATGTATTTTGTATTCAAATATGGGAATCTCTCTCCATCTGATAAGCACAGGTTTATCATCTGAGTCACAGTAGGAATTTGGCTGATATTTCAAATCTGACTGATCATCTCTTTCATAAAAAGCCAATGCTCACTCTGTTGCAGTGTGCAGAGATGAATTCCTGCATTTGGGGGCAAAAGGAAGTGATGACTCAGCCTGGTTTTAATCTACCAGTTCTTGCCAAGGCCTCATGTGCCATGTACAGCTTGGTTAATAAAACCACTGTATCAGTAGGTTCATAACTGTGGCTCTCCTTGCAGGAGTTTCCAGATGATGTTTAAAAAAAAAAAATTCCTTTCCCCATTTCCCCTGGTGCCAGTTCAGATGCAGCCCCAGGACTGCAGCAGGTGAGAGCAGCTCTTTGTAAGCAGCTGGCAGCGACTGCCTGGGGTATTTCCTGTGCCCTGGGGCCTTGTATGGCACTTTTGGACATACTCTTCACTACTTGCGTTACAAAGAATCACAACTCATCCACTTCTGACACTTTCCCAGGTATAATCCAGTGCTGGGCATTAAAGCTCCTATGGGGTAAAAGTTCCAGGTTTTGGAGTTACAGCTCTGCATGGTTCTGACATTTAGCAGGAGCTGCCAGAGCTTCACAGCTGACATTTGCTTTGCTGCTGGGAAAGGGCAGAGTGTGAAACTCCTGCAAGCTTTGTAAAAATAACTTTAATGCATTGCTCAGGTGCATTTTGGATGAAAGATCAATTTGGGCCACACATTAAATAAGTTGAAAACCATCTCCTTTATTCATCCTGTCTGGAAGTCCCAAAGTGTCTAAGAAAAGTCACTCTGTTCTCATCACTCTGCATTTCCCATGTGTGTTAAAAAAGAAGACTCCCCCTGGCATTAATTTGCCATATCCTTCTGCAGGAAATACAGGATTCTTCCTAGAGTCCAAAAATACAGGGGTTCTTATTGGAGTGCTGCTGATTTTCTCTTCAAGAGGAGAAGTTGTAAGAACTGACAGCAGGAGGGAGAGCAGCCATCCCCCATGGATGTGGGATCAGCGAGTTTGATTGAGCTGTTTGAAGAGCGGGGTGCCAGACAGGACCCAGGAAGCCTTTGGTTTCCTCTGGAAGCTGCGGGCCTGGAGGGTGGCACTTCCTTGGGGTGGCAGTAATGATTGTGGAGCTGGCTGTCTCCTCATTGTCTGTTCTGTGAGTAAAGAGTTGCTCCATCAAAGTGATTTCTCTGGAATAAAAGTGGCATGAGAGAACAAGGCAGCAGGGTTTATTGAATACATGATAGGATGGCTGTAATGGAGAGGGAGAGAGAAAATGTTACTTGTCATTTCTAACTCCTGCTCAGCTGCATTTTTGAAAAATACCTTTAACATCTCATAAAACACCTGTGTATCTCCCTTCCTAAAGAGATTGAGTGTAAATATGTCATGTCTTATTTTGCCTATACTTCAGTGCCCTCAGGCAACAGAAATCTCCCAGGCTGGCAGTCTGTTCCAGGCCTGCTGATTATTTTCCTCCACTTCATCTGTGGGTTGCCTCAAGCAAACTCTTTGAAGAGACTCTGTACAGGACCTATTTATGTGCCCTGCAAGGAAAGAGAGGGGGAGGTTGTGCAAGTGACTTCACTGAGGAGGAGGCAGCGCAGGCAGGAGTATTTTAACGTGATAAATACACAGCATCTCACTCACTGCAGGAAAGTTGTGAACATTCCCTTAAACACCAGGCACAGCACAGAAGCTGAGTTAGGAATGGCCTTGAAGGGTCTCTTTGCTTCCCACTGGCTGGTGGGAATCTCTACCACCTGTACCCCTGCTGATGTGCTGAGCTGTTCCCATCAGGGCTCTTCCTGCTCAGGTGGTTGGAACTTGGTTCCTGATTTCCAAGGAGGTTCCTGTGGCTGGAAAATCAATGTGACATTTCACCTTGCTCTTCTCACTTTGCTCCCAGAGCTGTGCGTGGTCTGTGTGATGCTTGCTGGCTCCCTGCTGCAGTTCCACTGCCACTGGCTCTCTCTGGAATTGGAGAGGAGTACTGGGAGTAGAAACATTTGCCCTGGAGGGCAAGGCTGGATATAGCTCCCAGAGCCTTCCCTCACAGGTGTCCTCACCTTGGATGCTCTGTTGCACTTCCTGGTACTGATTGATAAAAACCCAGGTCTGTCTGCATTGGGCAGGCCAATGGCAAGCACTGGGCTCAGGCCACCTGAGGTGAGCTTATCTCTTCCTGTCATAGCCCCTTGGCTCTACATTTGCTGCAGTCAGCCTCAGAAATAGCAAATCATTGCAGTAATTAATTCCGCTGCAGCTAATTTTAATTTTTAGGGACGTAGAAGACCAAGCCTCTATTTTAAAACAAACAGAAAACTCATTGTCTCTGGAAAGAAAAAGCCAGGATCCTTATTGGAAACATTCTAAAAATAGACCTTTTCATCTCAAACTCTGTTTGACCAAAGTAATTAGGAATGCAGACTCCTCCGAGCTGTTTTAGATGACTGGTTTTCTGTTTGGGAAGGCAGCATGGCCCAGTGGGAGCAACATGGACATGGCACAACCTGTGTGTGCTCTTGGTGCTGCCCCCGTGCAGAGACCTGTCCCAGAGAGGAGGTGCAGACTCCAGTACAGCTGTGCTTCACTGTGACACTGCTGGCACACCTGCCTGCTTATTCCGGGGCCTGTGACAGCAGGAATTGTGAGGGAGAGTCTACAAAGTGCCTGTGCTTGAGTCTATCACCAGACACTGCAGAGCCAGCTGGGATGGTGTCCCAGTGTCCCACCCAGCCTCCAGCTGCTGCTTTGAGCATTTCCAAATGGAAATCTGTCTGTCAGAGCCTGTTCCAGCTGCTGTGGGACTCAGATACATCCAAGCCTTCCCTATGGACAGCATCCTCCCTGGAGAATCCAGCCCAGACTCTGCTCAGGCAGCAGGAACAGGACAGGGAACCTGGTCCTGACCCACAGTGATGGTGGGGAAGGTTTCGCCTCATGGCAACCACAGCTGCTTCCTGTCTGCTGCGAACTCTGGAAGGCAGATGTATAATTAAATAATGAGGGGATTTGTTTGATCAGTTCTGCAGAGATTTCTCTGCTCAGAATGCATCAGCATTCCGTAAGGAACAAGGACATTTGTGATTTATTTCACTGGGATTTTTTTGTCTTTCCTTTTAAAAAATGCCTGTGCTGGTACATGGAGTTCTCCAGTGAAATCTCCGTCCCAGATTCCAACAGCCAGAACATTCTCGAGGCATTGTGGGCAGGGGCTGCATGGGGCTCTGAGCTTCCTGTTCCTCCTTGGGAACACCTGTGTGGAAGAGCTTTAAAAAGAGAAGGGGTAGTGTAAATTGTGTGGGAGAGCTGTGTGTGTTATTTCTTTTGGAAACAGGTTTCCCTTAAATGCAGAAATGCAAGGTTTGTGGGAAAAGCAGGAAAGGCCCCGGTGGGGCAGAGCTCTCGGTGCAGGCTGGGGCAGTGGGATGGCAGAGGTTCAGGAACAGCACCGTGGGTCTCCTTCTGCTTCCACTGAGGTAAAACCGAGCCACAGCCTGCTCCAGCTGTGGGTGCTCCTGTTCACCCCAGGACAAGGCAGAGCTGGGATCAGGGACCTGCACAGGGGCACTGGAGGCCACTCTGTGTTACTCAGAGTCCTTCTGCTGCCTCCTGCTCTGGAGTGAAATTGCATTGTTAGGCTGCAGAAAGAAACCAGAAAGCTGAACTGCAGGGAACCGTGGGAGTGGGAGGCAAAATACTTCACAGGATGTACCAGTAGAGTCTGGCTTGCTGGTGGATTCCTATTTATTGCCATGGATGTGTCATGAGAAGCAAAAATGGGTATTTAATAATGGTACCAAGGACAAGATACAGGTAACTTTCTATTCTCATTAATAATAATTTATACTGAAACTAATTCCTGTCCTAATTAGTGTTGCCTGGCTGTACCTAAACCCAGGATAAATGCATTTATCCTTCCCTTGGACCCCATAACCATGGCTTTAGTCCCAGCACTTGTATCCGCAGTACTCCCCAGAGCATGGCATAGTGGTTTGCAGGGACAAATGGATTCTGTACTTTAGAAACAGGTGAAGGTGTCTGGAATTGAACAGCATTTCCACTGAAACTGTTTTAGTGGGAAATGACAGTGTTCAGTGCCTCCCTGGTTAGTGACTGGGCAGTGACATAGGAGACTTGATGGATCTTTTTCACTTTAAGAGTAAATACTGATTTCTCAAGAGAAAACTTGAGAAGGCTTTCAGAAAGAGACACTAAGTGATTGGGAAATGTCTCATTCTCCAGACCTGGAGCGTGCATTCCAGCGAGTGGAGATTGCTCATTCTCCCTCCATTGCCTTAGACATTCCCTCCATGTTCTTCATGTTCAGTCTGACAAATCAAAGTGTTTGATTAAACAGGACATAACCTTGCACTGATAGCATCAGTTTTTATTTAAACTCTGTTTTTCATATTCTGTAGATGCCATAGTGAGTCACAGTCACTTGGGACTTCTCTTCATACACTAAGGTGTATAATAACACTAAAAACTTCTTGCTACTCTTTCAAGTCATAAATACCAGTGTCTAAAATTGTGCAAGGAAAAGGCAGTAAGATGAGTGAACAAACTGAGCATACCTGGCTGATTTATGATGGATTTTGCCTCGGACAATGCTCACCACTAACGGGCCTTGTTCCCCTGCAGCGCACGGCCGGGGCCCTGGCCGTCCCCCTCTGCGCGTTCCAGGGGACTGTGTCTCTCCAGGCGCCCACCGGCAAAACGCTCTCCTTGTCCACGTACGAGGTGAGCTCCGACGGGCAGAAAATAACCCCCACGTCCAAGAAAATCGAGGTGTATCGCTCCAAAAGCGTCGGGCACGAGCCGAGCCCGGGGGAGGCTTCGGGCACGTTTGCTGACACGAGCGTTAAGATTCACTTGGAGGTGCTGGAGATCTGTGACAATGAAGAGGCCCTGGACACCGTGTCCATCATCAGCAACATCAGCCAGTCCTCCACGCAGGCACGGTCGCCCTCCCTGCGCTACTCCCGCAAGGAGAACAGGTTTGTGTCCTGTGAGCTGGGGGAAAGTGCCTCCTACTCCCTGCTCATCCCCTCGCACAGCCCCAGCAGCGACTTCAGCATCTCCATCCCAGACACTGTCGAGGCTCATCGGCAGAACAGCCAAAAGCAGCACTCGGCCAGGGCTGGGTACCAGGAGGAGATACAGCTGCTGAACAAAGCCTACAGAGAGCGGGAGGAGCCGGGGAACAGCAACTAAAAGGTATTTAATCTACACGCCTCAACTGCTGACAGACTGCTCCCCTTGGCTCAAGTTACCCAAGCAAATACAGTATCAGCTGGTTTTTTTCCTATCATACAAATTTTATTTGGGTGCACTGTTGAATAGATTCAAACTGTTAATGCTATATCAAGGGGATAACAAATACTCAAGTGCTTTACAGCTTTCCATTGTGAATTTTAAGTTATTTATTTATACATCTATTTATTTGAGGAAAACGTGTGTCTAAAGGGAATCCTAAATAAAGTCTTAAGCCCCGGTTGTGGTGTTTGTTGGCACCGGGTGGTGTGTCTGCAGGAACCGGTGGAAATGAGGGAGCAGTTTCACAGGTGGGAAGTTACGGTGGTTTTGATGCACTTGCAGTTCTTGTCAACGTCTAAATCACCATCATACTAGAAATACCTTTCTAACACCTGGACATCACTTAAAGCTCATTGGCAGCTCTTCGTTTCACAGATTAAATCTTCCTTCTTGTTGATTAGTTCTGAAAGTATACGAAGATCAAACGTTAAGAAAAGGACACATATTCCCCATTCTGCACCACACCGGCCGGTCGGGGACTCGAACCGGGACCTGGGCGGGTCGAGTTTGGTCGGGCCGGGACTCGAACCCGGGACCTGGGCGGGTCGGGTTTGGTCGGGCCGGGACTCGAACCCGGGACCTGGGCGGGTCGGGTTTGGTCGGGCCGGGACTCGAACCCGGG
>VZRO01000190.1:772348-810677 GCA_013397915.1 Daphoenositta chrysoptera | reverse complement strand
GGGCCGGGGCGGCGATGGCGGCTCTGCCTCCGCCGCCTCCTCCTCGGCGGGCGGGCCCGGCGGGCGGGGACGGCACCCCGGGCACCTGAAGGGCCGCGAGATCGGGCTGTGGTACGCGCGCAAGCAGAGCCAGAAGAACCGGGACGCGGACCGGCAGCAGGTGAGGGACGCGGGGACGGGTCCCGGGGACAGCGCTCGCCCGGCGGGGACGGGTCCCGGGGACAGCGCTCACCTGGCCGGGGGCACAGGGGTCTGTGCCTCTGCACCTTGGAACTGCGCGTAGGGTAAAACAGAGATTTTTGGTCATGCCGAAGAGCCTCGGTAGGCGGAGAACGCCTTGTGGGTGTCGCTAACATAATTGTTTGTGGATACACGGAGTCCGCGCTGATGGATGCTGTGCTTTTCTGCCCTAGAGAGCTGTTGTGCGCATGGACGAGCGCAGGGAAGAGCAAATCGTGCAGCTGCTGAATTCTGTCCAGACTAAAAACGACAAAGAGCAAGAAGCCATGTCCTGGTGGTCTGGAGATGAAGAAGGGTAAGGACATACAATTGCTAGTTCTTTTATTTTGCATTGCACAAACTTAACATAAGCTGGCAGAAAGGTGTGTCAGAAGTTATTTACCTTTATTGAGTGAATTGGCTCAACAAATATCCTCAGGTTTTTCCACATGTATTGTCACACTGAAGTGATTGTAGCCATTGTTGTAAAACTCTTTCATTTTTGCTGAGTTTGGGGTGTTAAATTTCTACTTAAACTCATAAAACTTATAACTGATTTCAGGGCATATTATGGCAGATATATGGGATTTTTCAGTTCCCTTGGCCTCTGGAATTACTCTTCCAGAGGTGGCTTTGGACTTCTGTTTTCAGTTACTGAGCAGTCTTGGAGCATTTTCTCAGTGGTCTGTTCTGGACTCATTAAGGATTTCCAGGAATAGCTGGAATAGGCAAGAGTGCTGAAATGAGGGGATTTGGGATCCATTTTTTTGAGGGATCCAATTATGGGGCAGTGGATCAAGTGGTAATTCTCTGATGATGTTTTGGTGCTTTGTAGCTTTGTTTGGTACGAAAGAATGTGTTATGTTTTAGATCCTGATGTCAGGTTTTTGGTGGTTGGTAGTTCGAGACTTTATTGGTTTAATGACTTTCACTGTAATGAGAGACCCAGAGAGGCTGTGGCTGCCCCATCCCTGGAAGGGTCCAGGGCCAGGTTGGACGGGGCTTGGAGCAGCCTGGGACAGTGGGAGGTGTCCCTGCCCACGGCAGGGGTGGCACTGGATGGACTTAAGGGTCTCTTCCAACCCAAACCATTCCATGATTCTCTATTCCCGTAGACTGCTCTTTCGTTAACTGCTGGATGTAATTACATGCACTCTACATGTGGCCAGGCACAGCTGGGGGAATCTCTGAAGGTTTTGTTCTGTGATTCCAGCTCTACTCCAGAACAGCCTGCCAAAGTGAAACCAGGTGCTGAAAAAGCTCCTGTAAGACAGAGACCAGCCTTGGAAAAAACATCCCTGGATTGGGATGTGGAATATCTCTGTGAAAAAAATGAGCAGGATGCTGATTTAGATGAGCGGCTTAAAGAAGACTTAATGAAGAAGAGATCTGATCCCAGATATATTGAAATGCAGGTACTTTTCCCTGTGTTCAGTCGAAAACTTTTCATTGATTTTTTTTTTTTAAATTAAGCTAACCTGAAAATGTAATATCTTGCAATTTACTAGAAAGTTATCATGATGTTACTTTTGCTAAAAATTACCTTTATAATTAATAAAATTCATACCTATTGATAGAATAGTAATTAAAAATGGAAAATTCCAAATTTCAGAAACATTTAGACTGATATTTGAAGGTGACGTTTTGTTTCATTGGGTGGGTTTCTCTTTCTTTTTTATGGATTGTGTCCCTGCGGTTATGTCTGAAACTGAAAGCACAACACGGGGCTCTGAAGGAATTGCCTCTTGAAAACAGTGGTTTTGTTGTTAACAGCCACATATAGAAAATCGTCTTACCCTGAACACCAGTTCTCTCTTCCATACCAGGCCCTGCTCTTGGACCTGTATATACCTACCTTATAATGTAATTGTAGGGCTGAAATCATTTTTCTAAACTGAATGAAACTGAAACCACACGTGGAATTAAAGTTATTTCCCATGGGCCTGTGTTTATACAAGTGTTGCTGAGCAGTTTGTCATTATTTTGCAGTTTAGCCCAGATGAGAGGTGAAATCTGTTTTATTACTTCAGTGTTGAAAAGGTGTTTAAAGAGAAATGTTTTTTTTCTTTTTCCCCAGAGATTCCGAGAGAAGCTCCCCTCATACGGGATGAGAGAGGTGAGTGCGTATTTAGGGAGAGAATCCATGGTGCTGTGCACCAAAACAGGAGAAAGCAGTTGTGAAAGCCCTGTGACTGGCAGCAGTCCTTTGTGGCCTTCAGGAAGGGAAGAGGCCGCCCAGGCTCTGACCCTGGGGTGATTTCTTTCCAGACTGTGCCAGGGGCTCACTGATCGTGATATGGGGCTCAGTACAGTGTTCTCATGGGAATATAACTGAGAATACGTGGCTGCTACATATATTTAGTAATAGGTCTTCTTTTCCTGCCTGTTAAACTTCTAGGAGGGTCGTGGTTACTCAGATTGTTACAGTTTCTTCTGTGTATAAAATTGTGCCCTTTGTTGCAGAGTTAGCCACTTTAGAATTGAATGTAATGCTAGTTAAGCCTTTTTAGCTTTAACCACAGACTTAATGGCTGCACTGCTGGCCTTCAGTGCCATTAGTTTCCCAGTCACAGGATAAGGTCAGTGACAGTAGGGGCTGTTATTAATTGATGTTAATGCTTCAGGTGATATCCCCTGTATGCAGTAGAAATGGAGTATTCTGGTATGTTTGCTTTTGCAGGCTCAGTGCATGATTAGTGACCTCCTTCCTACAGTTCCTCTATTTGCCATAATGTCCTTTCTGTTAGGATTTGTTTCTTAAAATAGTCATACTCCCCTTAACAGTCCTTGGGGTGGGGAGGTGGAGGCTGGGAAACTGTTCCTGTTGGTACACGAAATGTTAAAATATTGTGCTGAAAACCTTTAGTTTGTGCAGGTTTGAAGTCCAACTGGACAACCTTGTGTTCAGTGTCCAAAGATCTACAGGAGCCAAGTAGGAAGCAGAAAGGTTAAAAGTGTATTTCAGGCTTTCATTTTAGTTCTTTTATGTTGTTTTCATACAGGATCTAAAGTATTTAAAGCTAGTGTTGAGGTTGGCTGTACTTCAAACCCTACACATGGGAAGTGCAAATGTGCAGAAATTACTTCTGAAAGGTTTAAACTAAACTTTTTTTGTACCATTACAAGAAGCAGCTGAGCATTTCTTCAGAGTTCATCCCTGCAGAGTTCATTTCTGCTCAGAGTTCATCCCACAGGAGCAGAGAATTGTCAAAATCCTCTAAAATCCGTTTGCAGCAACAACACAGGAATTGTTCTGTCTTGGTTTGGGCCAGGAGCTCGTGAAGCTGATCAACAGCAACCGCGTGACGGTGATCAGCGGCGAGACGGGCTGCGGGAAGACCACGCAGGTGCCGCAGTTCGTCCTGGACGATCACATCGAGCGCGGCCTGGGCTCCGCCTGCCGCATCGTGTGCACGCAGCCCCGCAGGATCAGCGCCATCTCCGTGAGTGCCCCTGCCCCCGAGCGTGCCCTGGTCCTTCTTGGGCGCCTCGGGGTCTGCTGCAAATAACAGTTCTGTTCATGGGCACTAATTGGATATTCACGAGATACGGCCCTTGTTGGAGTACTGGCACTGCAGCCTTCTTCTTCTCTGGCTTTAGTCATGGGCTATATCTGATTTTAATGGATTTGGGCAGTGCAAATGGCAATTAAGATAAAAACTAATGTTGTGACAGGCCCTCTAGAGCTGTATTAATGAGCAGGAAAGAATCTGGCTTTCAAGTGCTCAGTAGTTACTGTCCTTGATAGTTCAGTGTCAGATGGGCAAAGCTCTCCCTGCTGAAAGGGGAAATGTGCTGCTAATGCCCGAGTGGGTGTGTTCCTCTGAAGTCTTGTCCCTGGGTTGCTGCTCTCATGGGAGGAGAAAAGGTGGTTTTCAAGGCATTTCTTTGTTATTTACAAACCATCTCAGTTCTAAGTGTTCCTACTGATGAGCAGCTCAATCACAGATCAGCCTGATTCTCTTTCTCCCCCTCAGGTGGCTGAGAGGGTGGCTGCTGAGAGGGCAGAGGGCTGTGGCAACGGCAGGAGCACGGGCTACCAGATCCGCCTGCAGAGGTGAGCAGCGCCGTGGGAAGGGCCTGGTGTTATCCAAAGGAGACGATTTGAAAAGTAGCTCTAAAAAGAAATACCTGCTTTCCCGATGATATTTTTCCCTAAAGGAATTCCTGCGAGGAAGGAATGGAGTTTTTGAATTTTATGGAAAGGTTTGAGTGCAGTTACTGTGCTTTATGCCCCGTGTGACAGTGAATAGCCCAAGTTAGGCTTTGTCTAGTAAGTCCTGTTTTCAGCTCTTGTAGAAGGTTCTGCTGTGGGCAGAAATAAAACTGATGGCCCTAATCCATGAATTTCAAGGTAAAGTGAAAATGCTAAAGGGGAGAATGCTCCAAACCATAATTCTGTGGAAGGCTATGTATTTGCTATGTGTATCTATGGACTAATTCCCTGGGACCATGTAATAGGTGCAGTGACAGGAGCTTGGAGAGCAAAAGCTCTTACATTTGGAGTCGGCTATAATTTTAAAAAGCATCTGAACTGGTACCAGCACATAATGGAATCCTATTGTTGAAGCAGAAGTGCTGGTGAGAAAGGACAGCTCAGCCCTCCCAGCATTTTAGTTGGAGTTCATAGAATCTCTCTGCTATTTCTCCTTGCTCACAGTGCTGTGCATGTGAGTGCCCTCTGTTCTTGGCCTGTAGAGCTGCAGGAGCTGGGGATCAGCACCTCAGTGTGCAGGAGATGGCAAAGGATGTCTGAGAAGTCAGGGACGCTCCCTGGTCCATTCCTCATCCACAAAAGTGATGCAACAGTGGCCTAATTCCTTGTTCCTGCCATTGTGCTGTGAGTGAAGGAGGCAGTGAGGCACATCTGCATCATGTCTGGAATGGCACCTGCAGTTGGGGTTTAAGCTTTTAAAGTATTTTGTTAAATACAAAGGAGAACTGAGGAGTGCTTGTTGTGTCTCTTTCAGTCGGTTGCCAAGGAAACAAGGTTCAATTTTGTACTGTACCACGGGAATTGTCCTGCAGTGGCTCCAGTCAGATAAGTAAGAGCTCCTGTTTAATGAGACACTGAATGCAATTATGAAATGAGTCCTGAGCTGTTCCAAACAGTCATGGCTTTGCTTTATAATTTTTCTAAAAACAAAAGTTTTAACTTCCTCCCCTTCTATTTTAGGCACTTGTCCAGCATCAGTCATATAGTTCTTGATGAAATCCATGAAAGAAATCTTCAGTCAGATGTTTTAATGAGCATTATTAAAGATCTTCTGAATATTCGACAGGATCTGAAAGTAATACTGATGAGTGCTACTTTAAATGCAGAGAAGTTTTCTGAGTACTTTGGTAGGTGAAATGCTTCCTAGGAATGTTCCTCTTAAGTAATTTAGTCTTCTACAGCATAGTGCAGTTCTTGAATTATAGAATTGATTTGTATCAAAAGAAGAAATTACTTCAATTTTACAAATGTTTGCCAGCTGCTGGAGATGCAGTTTCTCTCAGTTTTATCTCATTATGACCCGATATTGCTTCTGGTTTTGCTCTGTAGACATGTTATGGAAGCAGAATCCAGAGTGTTTTCCTAGTAAATATTTACCATGTTTTAGCATTCTAGGTGTGAGTGGGCAAGCAGATTGAACTTTTAGTTGTTCAGTCTCCTAGCTTTTTCCAGTAGCTGGAACCAGTTGAACATCCTGGTGTGCAAAATACTGCCTGCTGTCTGTGCTTTTTTATTCAGCACCCTTATTTGGGGGTGAATTTGGCATCTTCCCTGACAATTGGAAATGCCCTGTAGACATGGTAGCTATATTGCAGAAATAGTGAGGAATGTTTATTGCTTCTACTCTTTCAGTGCAATATTTCATCCATAGTTTTAAAACCAAGTTCTGCCTCCCTCCCCAGACCATTGCCCAATGATTCACATCCCTGGCTTCACTTTCCCCGTGGTGGAATATCTGCTTGAAGATGTCATTGAGAAGTTGAGGCAAGTGGTTTTTTCTAAACATCATTTCAGAGAGTATTTTGGGGGCGTTTAGCTTAGTGTATGTATGCTCAAAGATTAACTTGGCATAAAGAGGAATTGCCTGTATTTTTCAACAGAAAACCTTCCAAGAGGAGCCTTGTACTGTAATTACAGATGGCACACAGCTACCTGGGAATGTTGGCTTGAGGGGAAGAACAATTTCTCTGTTGGTGTGCTGAATTTTCAGGTCTCTAAATCAAACTAATCTTTCTTGCTGTTCACGTTTTTTCCTCCATGTTCTCATGCTTACTAGGGTTGGTCCCTGCTTTTGTAAGATTTGTCAGAACAGAAACTGAATCTTACACATGGTCTAGCTAAAGCACAGCATATTGTCCATGGCTTGGAAAACTGCTGTGCAGCTGCTCTAAATGCCCTCAGTTTCAAATGGAATTGTGTTTGCTCCTCCTGTGTAAAGGTACACCCCGGAAAAGAGGGAGAATCGGCTGCACTGGAGGAAGGGCTTCATGCAGGGCCACGTGAGCAGGCCAGAGAAGGAGGAGAAGGAGGAGATCTACAGGCAGCAGTGGCCAGGCTACCTGAGGCAGCTGCAGGGCAGGTTGGGCCTAAGTTTCTCTTCTGTTTTCAGTTTTCAGGCAGCTCTGAAGTGAGAACCATGAATCAGTGCTGTATTGTGTTGGTGGGTTTAGTAACGGTGGGGTAGTGGCTGCTGAGGAAAATTATGATGGAATTCCCTGTGCAGTTGGCTGGCAACCAGTGAAGTGCTGTAGAGACAGCAGAATTAGCTCCCTTTGACTTATTCCAGTTAAATTTCAATTCATTACCTAAATATAAATTGTCCGTCTCTGACTCATCCATGAGAAGGAGAGAGATCATGTAAGTGCTTCAAAGACAGTTCAGTCATGACATGGTAATTCTTCAGCTGTTCTGAAATGACAATAATCCCACTGAACTAAATGTGGAGAGTACTTTGGAGGTGCAGGAATTGCTCAGACAAAGAACTGAGCTGATGGGAGGTGGGTTTGTGGCTGGGTGGCTCACTCAGAGCCTGGCAGCAGGAGCCCCTGGCTTTGCATGTTCCAAGGGACCAGTGTCTGTGCTTTCTCTGCTGCAGGTATTCAGCAAGTACAATTGATGCCCTGGAAATGATGGATGATGACAAGGTGGACCTGGACCTTGTAGCAGCACTGATCAGACACATTGTGCTGGAAGAGGAGGTACAGTGGGACTGAGCTGGGGGCAGTGGCAGTGCCAGAGCTGGCAATGACTTTGGCAGGTCACACAGAAAGAAAAGAAATTTTTGTTTGCTCTTCTAAGTAATTGAACAGCTCTGAATTACTGTTACATTCAGATAAATACGTGTGGGTAGCTCTTTTACAGAAAGAAAACCTTGACAGACTGTTCCAGACTGGGTCAGTGAGGTTTCAGATCTCGCATGCCCACCATGTATCGGTGTGCAAGGAGCTGGCTCTCTGCAGTGTGTGATATGTTCTGACCTCTCTTCCCTTTGCTCCCTCTTTTCCCTGTAGGATGGTGCAATTCTGGTGTTTCTGCCAGGCTGGGATAACATCAGCACTTTGCATGAGCTCTTGATGTCACAAGTCATGTTTAAGTCAGGTAAAACCCAAACTCTCCATGGGAGATCCGGCGGTCGCATGGGTGTTAGACTCTTTTTGCATGGGGTTGCTGCTATCGCACTGGATTAATTTTTTCCCTCATCTCTCCAAAGTGTTCAGCAGTTTTTGTGTGTCTGTGGTATCTTTCCTCTGCTAACAGCAACTCATTTTCCTCAGTGTGGGAGTGACAATTTGAAAAACAGCCTGACATGCACCTTCTTCCTGTTGTCCTTCCCTGTAGCTGGGAGAACTCCCATCCAAAACCATTCTGTCTGCGCTTCCTCTGCGCTTCATCCTTGAGCAACTTCCCCTGCTTTGCTGATAGTTCCCTTAAATCTTGTTTATTTCAGAAGCTTTCTTACAGATTCTCAAGTACTGTGCTTATCTGACACACTTTGTCCCTTTGCATCTCTCGTATTTCCATCTCACCTTTCTTAGCTGGGCTCTTGACTGTTCATATGTTGACTTGCAGTGTGATTGTGTACATTCCATAGATGCAGAATTCCAGTTTATTGAAAGGTTGAGTGTCAGTTTGTGTATTAAACTTGACCAATTATTAAATAACTTCAGAATTTAAAAATGAAAGCTTAATTACTGTATATAACTTCATATATTTTCTTGAACTTGTCGTGTTATAGCATCATAAAAAAGGCCTTTATACTTTTTTGTTTTAGAATTTGCTGTTATGATACAAATACCTGTGATCTCAGAGCAAGAAACAATAGCCTGACTTGCAGCCTATTTTCTCTGTTCTGCATAGTTGATTTAGTTGATTTTTCCTGTATAATTGGAAATTTCTGTGCTTACACCATATCTTTTACTGATTTTTAACTTTCAGATAGGTTTATTATCATACCTTTGCATTCACTGATGCCTACTGTTAACCAGACTCAGGTATGCTGCTCTTTTGTTGCAATATTTCACAACTACAAAAAAAAAAAAAAAAAAAAGAAGAATGAAGCACATGTTTGGTTTTGGCAAACACATAAATGGGCCCTGGATAATTACAGGTGTTCAAGAAGACCCCGCCAGGAGTGAGGAAAATCGTGATTGCAACCAACATTGCAGAGACCAGGTAAATGCCGGCCTGCCCAGAGCCAGAAAAGCTGTGTGTTTAACAAAAGAAATTGAAGTGGTAATTTAAAGTATAAACCTGTTCGGTGTTCCCAAAAATACACTTCAGTGTTTGTGCCATTCATTTATAACTCTTTGTCTTCAGAAATATTTATAGACTAAACAGAGTTTTCCTATAATTGTTTTAAACAATTCAACCAACTACATTGTTTTGAACAATTAATACTAAGGAATTACTAGAATGACTTGTACGTGATAATCTGAGCTGCCTGTCCTCTCTTCAGAACCCAAGTGGGGACTTCTGACAGACCCAGTACAATAAATCAGCTCTTTCTTGAACTGTTCAGTAACATAGTTCTTAATGAAATTCCAAACACAGATTTTTTTAATTGCTGACTCTGTTTGGGAGGGAATAGAAGAGAGGCCAGACCCAATCCTAGGTCACACTTGCACAGATGAAAAGTTGCTTTTTGTCCTCTTTTTTTCAACAGCATCACAATCGATGACGTCGTGTTTGTTATAGATGGGGGGAAAATAAAGGAGACTCACTTTGACACCCAGAACAACATCAGCACCATGGCAGCAGAGTGGGTCAGCAAAGCCAATGCTAAGCAGAGGAAGGGTCGAGCAGGAAGGTAAGAACAGTGGCATGCTTAGGGAGGTTTGGGGATGTTGAGTTTCCAACTGTGCTGAAGGTGGTTCTTCCTTATTTGCATGTGCTGGCACAGCTGGCTCCTGTTCCTAGGCTAGGAATGATTTCCTTGTCTTCTTAGGAAGCTGAATTGACTTGTGCTGCATTTAACTCCAGAGTTTCCCTGCTATGCGAGAATGTCCTCCATTTCATTTTAATTTTTGTCACGGTTTGCCCTCACACTGGATTTATGAGACTGATACATTAAATTAGTAATGGTGTAAAAATTAATTTCTGTGTTCTCTATGCCTTTTTTCTGCTGATGGGTCGGTGTTTCAGAAGACTGAAGTGGCTTTTACAATTTGATACACTTCATTTCTAATTTCTTGAGGAGTTTTGGGAAGGTTGTTGTAAGCAAACACAATCATCATGTCACAGTTTCATAGGGAAAACCCCCCCACAACCAATGACCAAACCCAAAGGAATTGTTTCTTTAAATCATTGCAGAGTTCAGCCAGGCCACTGTTACCATCTGTACAATGGACTGCGTGCCAGCCTTCTGGATGATTATCAGTTACCAGAGATCCTGAGGACACCTTTGGAAGAACTCTGCTTACAAATCAAGGTAAACGGAGGAATCTTCAAATAGATTTATTATCTACTTCTCCATTGGGATAAGTGGTTGAGAGAATAAGTTAATGCAACTGTGACCCTAGGATTGTTAAGCAAAAATTCTGTTACACCAGAAATTCAGTGTATTTAGCCAATAATTGCAGCAGTGTTTGTAAGTGCACACTTTTATCTGGGTGCATCAAACCCAGAGGAAACAGAATTGTCTGGTATCAATAAAAGGTGAAGTCTACTAACAAAAATTTGGGCTGTGCTTTCCCCCAAATATCAAATATCATTCAATCAGAGAAGCTTCAGTGAGAATGCCAGTGAGTCAATTTATGTGATTTCCTAAAAGAATTTTACTGCAAAGTAGTGTCAGAATTGGTGTGAATTTCCCTTTTTGGCAGTTTGCATTGCATTCCTTATGCAAGCAGAAGGAATGCCGTGTGTATGTGAACTGAATGAAGAATAGATCCTTCTGCTACAAATTTCATCATGAATACATTTTTTTTGTCCTTAGTTTTTAACAAAAGAAATTCTAACTCAAGCTGTCACACTATTTCAATGAGTGTGGTTACTGCTAAGTAATTTTAGACAACTGTCTTTCTCCAGTTGCTGTAGGCTTTTGTTGTGATGTTTCTTTCAGATTCTGAAGCTTGGTGGAATTGCCTATTTTCTGAGCAAACTGATGGATCCCCCGTCTCGTGATGCTGTGATGTTGGCCATCAATCACCTCATGGAGCTGGTAAAGTGTTGCTTCATATGCAGGAATGATCTGTTCAGGGCCGTGGTACTGTGTGTGTTTTACCAGGCAGGTCTGACTGCACAGCTCTGGGCACTGCAAGCCCTTACCCTTCATGCAGAGCCCTGAGGTACCCTCATTGCACAGAGGGAGCACTTCACATAATCCATGGTGCCCAAGGCTCCACAGAGTAGTTCTGAGGGACTTGTTGAATCACTCCAAACAGACACATGACCCTGCATTTAAGTTCCCTGCGGGTGTTGATTTAACTCCCTCCTCCCTCCCCCTGCTGCCTCCCCAGCCTTCCTGTTCCAGGTGGATCAGTGAGGAGTTTGAGACAAATGAGGCATATGGGAGAAGTACCTTGTATGTCATTGTTCCCTTGAATGCTGGGAAGGGTGAGATTCGTGACGCATTTGTTTTGCTGACTCCTTGCTCTGGTGTTATTTGTACAAATGAGTTGTAGCCATAAATAGAAACATCTGATTTGGATATTAATGGGTCATCTCTGTGTACCAGTGGCTTTTCCAAGGAAATTCTCCCCATTTCACGTGACGTGTTGGTTCTTTCCTTTCCACCCTTGTCCTGGCAGAACGCTCTGGACAGGCAGGAGGAGCTGACTCCCCTGGGTGTGCACCTGGCCCGGCTGCCAGTGGAGCCACACATCGGGAAGATGATCCTGTTTGGAGCCTTGTTCTGCTGCCTGGACCCCGTGCTGACCATTGCAGCCAGCCTCAGCTTCAAGGACCCTTTTGTCATCCCTCTGGTAAAGTCTTACAGATGACAAGTACATGTGGGAGTGTAAGAATCTCAGGAGGATACTGGGACTTAGTGAGGTGTTATGGTTTAAGAGCACTTTTGTTAATGCCATGTTACTTACATTTTTACTAGTAAGATTGCCTTCACATACTAAGATTGTGGAATATTTCTTATGGAATATTGGAAGTAACTGCAATTTTCATGTATGTTACACACGAAGTACTGCTGTATAGATGTACCTGAATTAGGAAAAGAGAACTGTCATGTCAGTCTGGGTATTACATAGGTTCTAATTTTTAGGGCAAAGAGAAAGTCGCAGATGTAAGAAGAAAGGAGCTGTCAAAGAACACGAAAAGCGACCATCTGACTGTGGTGAATGCTTTCACTGTAAGCATGTTTTCATGTGGTTTTTTTTTCTTCTAGAATTTTTATTTGAGTAATATAGATGATCCTAGGGGAAAAGCTGATCGGTTTATGCTATGTAGGCTTTCTTTTTTGGCTTATACATAAACATGAAACCAAAGTGATTTTCACTCTTCTAGTGTTGCAGAATCTTGTCTCCAGGCTCAGTAACCTGATTTCTGGTGGACAAGTCTGAAAAAGACAAAGGAAACATAGTATTATAGTTACCTTGCTGAAGTTGTTCATTCTTGACCTTCTGGCCCTTACGAGAGGCTGAAGCCATCTTCAGAAGTGTTGGACACTTTGCTGTATTGTGTTGGGGTGAGGAGAGGAAGAAATAAATGGCCTGGAAAATGCAGTTACTGCCCAGAACTGTTAATTACAACAAAGGATGCTCTGGCAAGCACAGCCAGATATCACTGCTCGCCAGGGAAAAAGGAAGGTTGTAATTCAACATGTTGTGAAGTTGTGATTTTCTGCACTGTGGTGTGTGCACATATACAGAGAATTAAAGGATTTACTTTCTCCCTGATAGGGAGCACGTGACTGTTGTTTGTTGACCTCCAGTTTTTGCTCTCCTTAAGTTTGTACTGTGTGTTCACTCACAAACACCTTGGAACTCTGGTTTTTGTTTCTAGGGCTGGGAAGAGGCTCGATGTTGTGGTTTCAGGAATGAGAAGGACTATTGCTGGGAATATTTCCTGTCCTCAAATACCTTGCAGGTAACAGCATCCTGCCAGGTTAAAACAGGATTCTGTCTCTGGAGAAGAGGAGGAGCCTTTGGTGCAGCATCATTCTGGGGCAATTTTCATTGTTTCCTAGATGCTGCATAACATGAAAGGGCAGTTTGCTGAGCATCTCCTTGCTGCTGGATTTGTGAATAGCAGAAACCCCAAGGATCCCAAATCTAACACCAACTCAGGTAACTGTGGAGGGAAAGGGAGAATTTATCCCAGCTGAAATCACAGTTTGCAGAATTGCCTCACTTACTTTGCTGTCCCCTGCAGGGAATGAGAAGCTGCTCAAAGCAGTCATCTGTGCTGGCCTCTATCCCAAAGTGGCAAAGATCCGGCCCAGCTTCAGCAAAAAGAGAAAAATGTGAGCGTTTGGTTTAATGTTGGTTTATATTCAAGATGTTTTCTACATGGCATAGTTTGGCAAGGTGAAGCAGTGGCTTGAGTGCATGAATGAATCTCACTTTACAGTTAGAGTCATGGTTGTGTGTTACGTCCTCTGAGAAGGGTGGGATTGTTGATTTTTTTAACATCTGGGTTCCTGCTAACACCTGAAATAATTTGTGTGGCCTTATCATGCCATGGATAATGTTACAACATCTCAGTAGCACTGCTCTAAAGGGGTTCTACAGCAGCACTTCAAACACTGTCACTTCTGGTTATTTGGGAAGAGAGAACCCAGGGATCCTGGTCTGTTGTTTTATCACTTGTATTATCAGACTCTTTTATTGTTGTTTTTTCTTGAAAGGGTGAAAGTTTGCACCAAGACAGATGGATCAGTTAATATCCATCCCAAATCGGTGAATGTGGAGGAAACTGAGTTCCATTATAACTGGCTCGTGTACCATTTGAAGATGAGGACCAGCAGTGTGAGTCAGGGTTGTGCTTGTGGGGTTTATTTGTTTTATTATCCCTTTTAAAATGAGGTTGGATCAGGGTTCAGAGAGGATGTGAACAGCCTTTGTTCTGGGGCCTTCCTGTCCTGGACCATTCCTTGTACACACCATCAGATTGTGTCCTTAGTGACTCTGGGGATATTGTACCACAAATAATGAACTTCTGTGGTTTACTTCTTGGGGCTTTTTGGAGGATTTGGGTTTTTTTAAGGTCTGGCAATAACATATGTAAATTTTTTAATTGTAGTTTATTTTTTTCATTACAATCCAATCTTAACATTTCTCAGTGTGCTGACATTTTTTCCTCTCATTGTTATGGAGCATCTGGTTTGATTTCACCACTGTGTGAAAGACTTGGGACCATTTTTGCTCTTGTTCAATCTGATTTCATGTAACTTTTTTTGAACTGAGTTGCTTCATGCATCTTCAGAATTTTTGAGTAACTGAGTAATGATCTTCTGGAATTCTGTAGGAGGCTCATTAGGGATTACTGATGGCATTTGAGATATTTTGAGGGTGATCAGACAATTCTGTTGTTGTGCAGATTTACCTGTATGATTGTACAGAGGTGTCTCCATACTGCCTCTTGTTCTTTGGAGGGGATATATCCATTCAGAAGGATAAGGACCAGGACACCATCGCTGTGGATGAGTGGATTGTTTTCCAGTCTCCAGCAAGAATAGCACACTTGGTCAAGGTGACTATGTTTCAAAATAATGTACCTGGAAGGCTCAGTGTAACACTGGTTCTGCTTGGTCATTAATTTCTGGATTAGATATTCCTGTGTGCCTATTTGATTCTTCACTCGGGGAGATGATGTTTGAAATGCACTCCCAGCGAGCAGTTCAAGCACACAAAATAAACAAAAGATATCTAATTTTGCACAGCAGAAGCTGTAGAATGACTCGGTCAGTCCAGGCAATGTCCACATGGATATGGAAACATGAGGGTGGGTCTCCTCAGTTGACAGGAGTAGGTTCCATAGGACTGTTTATTTTAGATCCCAGAAATCATACCTGACTCTTTTTTTAACTTTTATTTATATGTTAAACCAGTCTTTTTAATCCTGAAATAGTCAGCTAGTGGATGTGTGGGCTGTTAAAGGCATCACATCCAGAGATGCTTATCAAAGGTAACACTTGGGTTTTGAGAAATAGTGTTTGATGCTGAAAATAGCAATGTGGAAATGAATTGATGAGAGAAGAGCAGGTGTAAAGGTCAGGAGAACAGAGAGCCCAAGGCATTGGAATGTCTTTGTTGATGCTGTGTGTAGCTCTAACTGCCCATCTCTTTCCTTTTTCCTTTATTTCCTTTATTACAACACTCCAGAATTTGAGACAAGAACTTGATGATCTTCTACAAGAAAAAATAGAAAACCCCCATCCCGTGGACTGGAACGATATTAAATCCAGGGATACAGCAGTGCTGACAGCTATTATAGACTTAATCACCACGCAGGAGAACGAGGGCGTCAGGAACTTCGCGCCGCGGTTCCAGGGCGAGCGCTACAGCTGACACACTTCACCCGAGCCACACTGCCAGCCGAGTCACCTTCTTTTTTATAGCATTTCTTTAGCTAGAGGAACAACTTTTGTAGGGTAAGCTGGTAATTTCCTCATCCTGAGGAGCAGTTATTTGGAGCTAGTTGGCAGTATGTGTACGTGCATGTGTTCTGTGCTCAGTGTAGCTTTGTGAGGGAGAGAAAGGCAGTTGTTGGATGGTGTATGGTTCTTGTCCTGCTATAGCTGTTTTCTTTGGGTCTTTTACCCATCAGGTAACAGATATTTAAAAAACCTGCTAAAATACTGCTTAGTAATACCTAAACTGTTTTTTTTTTCTAATGGGGAGGGGTGAGTAATTACACTTGCTGTGTTATTCCAGCTGTGCAGCAGTCTGCTCACTAACACTTCCACAGAAGGTAATTACATCTTAATTAAACTAAACTTGAAAACACTTGTTGAATTTATACTGTGGGAGGAAACAATCTTCAGAAATTCGTCTCCTTTTCTGCATTTCATCCCATTCAATTAATCTTCCTTTGCTTTCTGTCCCCATCCATCATCACTACTGACTGAAATTGCAGAATACAGAAAGCATGGTTAGATAAAAGTCATGTTGGGTTATGCGTTAAGGTTTCATTGCATTTGAGTTGGGTTTTTAAGAAGTTCATGGATGGGTTATAGTATTCCATTAAAAGTCTTTTTTTGTAAGTCTTACTTCCACTGTTCTCAATGTTTTGAATGTTGTTCTGTTTTGAATGATTTCCAGCTATGGAAGAATATTTGAATAACAAAGTTTGTTAAGGATTTTGAGGTTTATCCTCAAGAAAAAAAGCTCTTGTGTCTCCTTTTATTTGCCTGGAAATATAACTTTTCTCCCTTCTTTGGTGTTTTGTTGTTTTTTTTCTTTGCAAAAATGACCTTGATCATCAAGCTCAGGAGGATTTATGTGCTTTATCCTGAAGAAAGCAGAGCAGCTCAGGTGAAACTTATTTTTTATACAGAAATAAGTAAAAGTTACTGGCTAGACGGCACTTTCCACTGGGTTATCAAGGGATGGAGGGTGCCAAGCTCCTCATTGCCACTGCCAGCTGCACAAAACACATCGTTTAACCTCCCTCCCCCACCAATTAACGGTTTCAGCCTCAGGTGTTTTAAATAAGGAGGCGGAGGAGGAGAATCCCTCTGCCCCGGGGGCTGGGGGTGCCGGAGGGAGTCTGAGGAGGGGGACAAGAGGCTCCGGCGGCTGCAGGGAGGGAAGCGCCGGGTCCGGAGCGTTCGCTGGGCGCCAGCCGGGCCGTGAGGGCCGCGGGGCTGCGGGAGAGCCGGGCTGGAGTGGCTTCGCGACACCCGGACCTGCCGGCGCCCGGGGCTCGGCTAGCGCGGACCGCGGCCGCTCTGAGGATGCGGCAGGACGGCGTCGCTGGAGGTAAGCCCCGGACTCAAAGGGGAGAGAAAAGGGTACTAAATTAGTGATAACTGTGTGGAAATGGGAACGAAACCATTTGTACTGGGGAATTTCCGTGCTGGAAACAAAGGGCGTCGCTGGGGCAGGAGGGAACAAAATGGCGCCCAGCCGTGAGGGGAAGCGCTGGCCCCGAGCTGCGCAGGGCCGGGGTGCGGCCTGGGGTGCAGGGCAGGGTGGGCTGCTCCGCCCCACAAATCGGTGCTTTCTTGAGGAAAAGCTGGCGGTAGCACAGTTACTGATTGAGCTGGATTAAATGTCATGAAGAAAATACAGGCTGGCATATGGCACCTGCATTATTCCCCTTTCTCATGATTTTTGCAGTACTTAAAAGAAGTGATGGCTAATTTTCTAATTAATAGCACAAAAGGAGGGCAAAAGGAAATGGTAGCGATAGACCCTGGGTAAAAATGGCAGTTTTGGTTGAAGATGAGTTCCCTCAAACCCCTCATTGTGGAGGCTGAGGGTCAGCAGTGGCACAAGGGCCACCCCCAGAAGAAAGGCTCAGAGGAGTCACAGGTCAGATGTTAGGAAGTGACTGAAGTGTAAATAGTGATGCTGCTGTACTTTTTCACAGTGCTTAAAGCACACAGCCTAACATACTCTTTTATGTAGAAAGGTACTGATGTCTATGTAACCTAAGTCAAAGTAACAAGGAGCTCATATAGCTTGAGTTAAAAGGTATCTATGTAAGCTTAATATACCTGTAACCTGAAACAATAGCCTTCTACACTTATACAGCCTAAATCATAAATTTTTACTTATGTAGCTTAAATCATAACTTCTGATACCTATAACTATAGTTTTTACTTATGTAACCTAAGTCATAACTTTTGATACTCATATCTAATATGAATAACTTTTTATACAATGTAATGGCTAGTATATGGTTAACTAGTTGCTCAAATGCTGAATAGACAAAAAGAGAGAAAAAGATTCACCAGGTGTGTAGCTTCAGAGATAGATAAGAGTAGTACTAATGAGAAGCTGGCAAATGCAGAGCCAATTAGCCACAAAACAAAGTATTTAGACCGGTTAAGACCAGAGAGACCGAGGAGCACCGTAACTACGCATGCTCTGAAGCCAGAGTTTAAAAGTTCAAGTGCGAAGAAGGCTTTAGAAGCCTTCATCAAAGACCCCTGAATTAGGGGAGCACAGCTACAGTGAGAAGAAATTACCTAATAACCGTGAGATCATGTTATGTAAATTATTTCTGGCGTGTATGTGATGATGCCGTGATGACATAGCCTCATTAAGCATATTTTACTGTATAAATATACCACTGCACTTGACAAAGGCGGGTGAGCTAGGAGGACAAATCCCCCTCACCAGCAGCGCTGAAATAAACAAATACCTGCTCTATAGACATCAGTCTATGGGGATTTATTTCCAGCCTATCTTTCGGGCATCAGTACCAGAAGCTTCTGTGTTCTTCAGAGTTTGAAAATGAGCATAAATGTTAGTGATGCTGGATTAGAGTTAATTTTCCTTGCTAGCATGTTTGATGCTGTGTTTGGATTTGTGGTGTAAATATTATTATGTTATTATTATGTTATTATAATTATTATTATGTTATGCCAGGTACGGCTGAGCAAGCCCAGGGTCTGTCTTGGTTCTTGCCTTTCCAGCAAGGGGGCTGGGGGCACAGCCGGGACAGCTGACCCCCACTGCCCCCAGGGAGGTCCCAGGCCATCCTGCTCGGTGGATAAAGCAGGACAGGGGGGCATGTTTGGAGTGATGCCATTTGTCCTCTCAAGGCCCCATTCTGTGTATGGATACTGTCTGTCATAGGGCTGGCTGAACATCCACCTGCCTGTGGGAAGTGGGGAATTAATTCTTTGGTTTGCTTTGCTTTGCACGTGCGGCTTTTGCTTTAAACTGTCTTTATCCCAAGCCATGGCTTCTCTCACTTTGGCCCTTAGAGTCTCTCCCCCATTCCACTGTGGGGATGAGCTGCAAACCAGGCTTAAACCACCACATCAGGTTATTAAGATATCGAAGAGATAATGCTGATGTAAGGTTTGTAACTTCATTTTTATATGGCCAGCCCAAGACCAAGAATGGTCAAGGTCATGTTGTACTTAAAGAAGGCTGCTTCTGTCTCTGTTAGTTTCTAGCACCTTCTGGAACTCTGGGTTATGGAATGAAAGAATTCAGTGTTGTAGTAAATTCTTCCTGACCTTCATGTTATCTCTGTTTTGCCTAAATGATGGTTTTGATACAGCTGTTGAAAATCATTTGCAGATCACAGCAGATAAAGCCTTGGAGTTCCTTAACTTTTGTGTCAAGATTTACTGGTTATTTCCAACACTTGTGTTCTATCCACTTGTTTTGCCTATGTGTGTTACTTTAGAAACAAAATATACCGGGGAAACCCAAGAACTGTTGTGTATATATTTTGTCAATCCAGGATTTAAGGTTTGTGTATGTGAGTGTGATGCTGAGCAGACTGTGCTTTCTGAGCATGTGTATAGTGACTAAAGTTGTGCTATTTTTACCTTTTTATTTTCAGCAAATTAGTTTGCATAATAAAAACAAGTGTAGTCTTTGCTATGGAAGTCAAGAACACTGCATTACAGCATTTCTTAAAGTTCAACAGATACAAATGTTGTATTTGTTATGTTGTAGGGCTGGTATAAAGCAGCAGAACAGACTACTGAAAGCTGTTCTTAGGTGTGCCATGACTGAGCTCCAGAGCAGCTCAGGTGAAACTTATTTTTTATACAGAAATAAGTAAAAGTTACTGGCTAGACGGCACTTTCCACTGGGTTATCAAGGGATGGAGGGTGCCAAGCTCCTCATTGCCACTGCCAGCTGCACAAAACACATCGTTTAACCTCCCTCCCCCACCAATTAACGGTTTCAGCCTCAGGTGTTTTAAATAAGGAGGCGGAGGAGGAGAATCCCTCTGCCCCGGGGGCTGGGGGTGCTGGGCCAGGCTCAAGTCAGGTGGGTGCTGGATTTCTGAACAGGTGCCCCTGTGTGCAGCGTTCACACCGGGCAAGGACTTTGCCTGCCAGATGGAGAAGTGCAGAGACGTTCACTGCACAGCTCAGGTTACCTAAATACCAGTGCACAAACAGGATAGAACCTCATAGAAACAGGAAGATCAAATCCCAGGATCTCACCCACTCACCTGCAGTATTCCCTAGATATCACCTATTATGGGAAGGTGTAAATAATCCCATGTAAGGCCACTAACCACAATCATCCCGGGCCATTGCTCAAGAAGGTCACTGACCCATGGTCCTCTTTTCCAGCCCATCTCAGGTGCCCTGGAAGTGTTTCCATGGTTACCACCGGGCCTAGGGAAGATGCTTTTGTGGGCCTTCAGGCCTGCTCTTCCAGAACACCCATGGTGGAACCCAACACCTGTGGAGCCACCAGACACACGGGGGCACGTTGACTCACTTGGAGATTTGAGTTAGGCAGCTGAGAGCCTTTTACTGTTGGTGACTTGCTTCCTGATTAGAGAAGTTATACAAGGAAGGGGGCACACATTCCAAGCCCTGCAAAAATGAGAGCTGATTTTATGTAACAAATTCCCAGCTAACTTCTGTCACTGCTGGGCTCTTAATTAAAAAGGAGGTATTGGTGTAACACCCACCTCCAGTTAAACAGGGGTGTGCGTGTCTGTGTGTGTTCAGAGCACCCAGGGGCTGATGCAGGTGTTGAGTTTTTTAGATTATCTCCTTTGCAATAGAAGTGCTAATAGAGAAGTCAGTGTTAAAAAATACTTCTTTTTTCCCCTCCTCCTAATGAAAATATTGTGGAGTGGTTAGAAAAGAGTGGCTGAGCTCCCTTCCCTTGGCTCCAGGGACAGGATGCTGGGGAATAATAGTTAAATAGTATAAATTAATAAATATATTAAATAAATACAAATAAATAGTTATATATCTGAGGTTCAGACTGGGCCCAAGGAAGCAGGACTTCACTGAGGGAATGGACAGAGCCAGGACCAGGTGCCCTGGAGAGGTGGTGATGTTTGAGGCTGTTTTAGGAGGCTTTGGGGGCCCTCAAGAACAGGATTTAAGACTGGGGTCAGCCCAGAGGGGGTTGGACTGCACGGGGGTCTAGGTCCCTTCCTGAACTGTGCAAACTACAGGAAGCAGAGGGAACTTTTTCCACCTCCCTCTTATTAGTGTCTCAGCAATGAGAAGCTGTCCCATGCCAAGTCCAACAGGTAAATGGAATCTATGGCAGATGAAGTAAGACACAGGATGATGCTATCTACCTTTACAGAACAGGAAAATCTAAAATGCCAACATTTACTGAAGAGATTTAATTTCTCTGACTAAAGTGATGTTAACAGTGGGCAGCTTTATGGTATTAAAAAAAAAATCAAAACTTCTTTTAGTAAGGATTTTAAAAGCATTTTATTGATTGTTGTCCTATAAAATCATAGAAGTCTTTTAATTCCTGGAGAACTGTGTCCAACAATAGGGAAAATGAAAAATGTCTTTACAAAACATTACAGCATTTTTGGAAAAAGTAGGTATGAAAAATATATACAATGTATTAAAAAAATCTGAATAAAATTAATGCCTGGATTTATACATTCAGTTATGTGTTAAACATCTGCACGTATACAATAAAATTTGTTAAAACAGTAGAAGTATTTTTACTATGTTAAATAAGTCTTTGTTCAATTTGCAGTTTCTCTAATTACTATTTTATCAGTCCACTTATAAATTAATTTGCAAGGCTGTATAACCACTGTCACACTGTCCAGGTAAGTATTTTTGTACAAAATCACTGCCTTCCTAATGTAGGTTAAATTGTTAGAGATACGCATCTTTACAAACACCCAATTCACTCACCACTCAAATACGCATCTTGCAGGATAAAAACCAGCATCCATCCCCTTCGAGAGGATGGGGAAGGCAACAAGAAGAAAGCCTTGGTACTACAAGTTGTCCCCTCATTTCTAGTGAGCGACTTCCACACTGCTGCAGCAGCAGCTGGTCCTTAAAAGGGAGGGGTTTTGTCTTACAGACTCTCATGCCTCTCTCCAGTCTGTTTTTATCATACAAACTCTCACACCTGCCCTGAACTCTGCTCATGTTTGAGTCCGTTTGTTCCCCAGAGCAGTGAGTGCATTTTGTGTTCTCCTCATCACACCCCTGCTCCAAAAGTGAAGTGCAAGACCTCATCAGACACCTGAGGAAACCAGAAACAACTGCCCCCACTTGCAGCAGTTACTCTGCAGTAAATGCCTGTGCTAGTTTGGATCAGCAGCACCTAGGCCGCAGCATGTGGTGCCTTTTTCTTTCTTTCCACAGAACTTGGAGCCAGTCTGAGCTGCCTCATGGAGACCACGCCTACTGGAAGCACAGCTCCAGATTCCTCGGAAAGGTTGTGCCAGCTCTGCCTGTGACAGGGTGGGGACATCCCTGGATTTGCACTGGAGAGAGGTAGGTCAGCCTTTACAAAGTCCAGAGCTGGTCACTCGAGTTCAGGTGCTGACACAAGGGGAAGTGTCCCATACCACAGTGGCTGGGGCTGTAGCACTGCAGCTCCTTAGGAGCAGGACCCAGCACTGCTGCCCACCGCCACCTCCGGGCATGGGGGCCCAGTCCCCCGCAGAGTTCTGCTGCCGAAAACAAGTTCAGATGCTCAAAAGACAGATGGAGCAAGAGCATAAGGACGCGGCGATGGAGAGCTCCAAGAGTGCCCAAGGCACTGCTGCAGCGTGCTCCTGGTGGAGCCGGGGTTCAGGTCGGGGCTCTCGGAATGCCAGCGGCGAAGGGAGCGCGAGTCTCCGGCGCGCTGCAGCTGGGCTGTGGCTCTGCTGTCCCCTGTCCCAGCCGGAGCCGGCGGCAGCTGGCGCAGCCCCCAGGCTGGGGGAGAGGACGAGGCTACACGTTGGTTTCCAGCCCCAGCAGGCGGCCCATGCGCTCCATGTTCTTGTCCAGGGTGGCCCTGCAGGTGATCTCCCTGGCACACTCTGAGGGGAACCAGCCCCTCTGGCCATCCCGCAGCCGCTCCCCCTCGTACCAGCCTGCAGGGAGGGGACAACAGTGACACCTCTGCAGCCGACCCCAAACCTGGCTGGTGACACTAAGGTGACCCAGCTGACGGACATCACATACATTCTGCATTTGCCTGGCTGGGAATCAAGTACCAGTTTAGGATAGCTTGGGCAGATTTTTTTAATACAGCCAGAGCATGGAAGAAATAGTATGTGCAAAGTATTGCACAATTCCACTACTTTTTAAAATACTGTCATTTAAATATAGTTTGAAGTAATGCTATAGTACCACTGTAATCCAAAGAGAGCAATGTAGCACAAGTGACAGGATCTCTGATTTCACAGGTAACTGAGCAAATACAAGTTAGAACTCAGTTCCTCCAGTGCTGACAGTGTCCTGCATCCCTGAGTCAGCACTTGGTGCTATCAGTGCAGTTGTGGGCAGGTCCAGGCAAGAATTGCTTTGATCTTGGGATACTTGAGCCTATGGAAAACTGCAGCAACCACCCTGTGCCAGAGCTGTAGCAGCAGGAAAGCCCAGGCCATGGCACGACAGACTGGGGATGTTTTTCTTGGACAATGCTGGCACTCACTAAAATGTCTGAGCTCCATGTTTTTTAGACAAATTCAATTTCCTATTTGTGGACACCTCCCATGCCAAAACCGGCCAGCAGCCACATTCCTCTGCTGGCTGTATCTGCTGCTTCCTTTAGAAACCTGAACCCAAATGCTCATGTGTTCCTTGGAAGCTGAACCTATACTCACTGCAGCCCTATACTATTAGGAAACAAGTTTTTGTAGCTGGACCCTCCCCCTGCAGAGGTGACGAATGGTTACTGACAGCAAAATCCTCACTCACCATCGTTCACTTTTTGATAAACCAAAACGACATCAGCGACTTGGAGAGAGAGTTCATCGGCCTGCTTGGCTGTGTACGTTCTGATGATCTCCACCTGAGCCAGTGCTGGGGAAGGAGCAAGCCAGGCTCAGTTAAACCAGTTACAGGGCAGGGGCTTTTATTGCAACACATCATCATTTATTAAAAATTTTCCACTTTACACTATCCCCATCCCTTAGGGTAGTGCCAGCCCCCCGAGGGCGGTGCTGTTCCCCTGCAGAGCACGCACCGGTCCCAGCAGCTGTAACTTACTGGTCCTGTCCGTGTGGTGCCCGTCGCTGTCCTGGCCCAGCGCCGTGATCCAGCGGGCTCTGTCACTCCTGCAAAGCACAACCCAGTGTCCCAACTCATGCCCTGGATAACAGTCAGCACTGAGACTGCCCTTACTCCTTCCAGTGCCAGCATCTCTCTCTTCAGCACCTCTGAGTAACCCCTGTGTATCATCACCTCTGTGTATTCTGTGCCTTCTTCACAGGGCAATAGAAAGTTCTCACCTTACACTGATACTGTTGTCCTTGGGACCCACACCCCACAGGAAGTGACAACTTTGTGTCAGAGGAAACATTTCAGTTTTACTTGCACAAAACTACTCCAAAGGCACGCTCAACTCTCTGAACTGTTCGGCCTTAGAGAGTCCCTTCCCATCCTTCTCAAAGCACAGGATAAAAGTATAAAAATAGGTAACTTAAAATACAGACTCTTGCTCTGAGTGATCAGCTGGACTGCTATTTATACTACAAACAGCATAGAACAAATCAATAATAAGTGCAGAACAAAATATCTTTTCATACAAAGCCCAGACAACTAAAAATGTCCTGCATTTTTTCCCCAGTAAAATTGCATTTCCAAACAAGTCTGAATCATCATTTCATAATGAGATCTTTAATAGAAAGCACTGATGATCTTTAGTTCCTTTCATGGTTATTCTAAACTTTGAATGCCAACTTAAAACTATCGATTTTTCCAGGCAGGGACATGTCTGGAGCACTCCCTTTCATGTCTGTGTCCTGCCTCCAGCTTACCCCAGAACAAACGAACTCGTTCAGTGCTGGGAGGTCGTGGGGAAGTTGATGGCACGTGTGCACCCCCGAGCACAGGCAGGACACTGCTGACAGTGCCCAGGAGAGCAGGGAGCTCTGCTCCCACCGCTGCACCACCAGTACCCACAGCGCCCTGCTCCGGGCCCACAGCTCTCTGGGTGTGCCTGGGGACACTCCTGTGCCACGTCCTGGCGCTGTGCCCGCGCAGCCCCAGGGTGACACCGACCTGGGCACAGCCCCACGGTGACACCGACCTGGCAGCGCTGACCCTCGGGGGAGGGCCCTGAGCACGGGGCTGGCCCTGCACAGGAACCTGCCTGAGGCACGGCAGGCTGCACCGGTCTCTGCAGGCGGGGTAATCGAGGCCTTACCCAGGAGTTTAAATTACTAAACTAGACCCAGTAATAAGATAAATAAAGAAATATTTACTACTTCAGCCAGGGCGAGAGGGGCAGCCCGTGGAGACAATCGGGTGAAGAAATCCCTTAAGTAACTGTACTCACTGAGTCTCTGCTCCCAGGAGCATCTCCACCCTGTCCCCAGCATGGTTGCTGAGGAGCACGAGCCTGAAGAGGTGGGATGCAGAATTCCGTCCGGAGTGGAGCATCCCTGCGGCGTTCTTCCCGGGAGGGGAGCCGGGCTCCTCCCCGTCACACGGCACCACCAGCAGCTGCTCCCGCAGCGAGTACTCGGTGACATTGTAACTCTCCTCACTGCAGGGCACAGCAGGAAGAAAAACACCAGGTAAGGTTTAGTTTCCCATTCACTTTGTGTGGAAGCAACCGCAGTCACAGACCCCATGTCTAACGCCATGGTAGGGACACTTCATGGTAGGGACACCTCACAGCTCCACATGGGTGTCACCAGCTTCTGCCAGCAGGTCTGGTGTAACACAAAGCCCCCACTGCAGCTCTGGGGGGTACATTTTCACTGGTGGTCTGTGAACTAAATACCGAGATGGCTTTGGGGTCTTTCTGCAGAACAGCTTTATGCACTCGCAGACGATGGACACAGAACATGATTCTAATGGAACCAATCCTGCTCAGATGCTCTGAACAAGGGAAAGGCTTGGTTTGTTTTAGAGAGGTGAGGGTTTTTTTGTTTGGGTAAATTTGGGTTTTTTGGGGGGTGTGGTTTTTTTTCTTAGAGAAGTGAGTTCAGTATTTTAGTCTGAGTATCTCCTTAGCCAAGGGAAAAACTGGCAATCCCAGCTGGGAGTGCTGCCATCACAACCTGGGAATCTTGAGTCTGAAAAAGAAATGTGTCTATGCATTTGTGCAACGAGTAACAAATGCATTTTTTAGGAATTAATCAACTAGTCTGTACATGTGAACAGCTAATCATAACAGCATTTCTTACTAATTAATCAACAGATAAACCTCTACAAATGCTTCCTACTCCTCACCTCCATCCCACAAACCAGTTGGATCAGACTCCTGCTGAAGGGAACCCAAACGCATGTAGAAGCAGTCAGTGCATTTCAGGCAAGTCCTCTGGAGTCAATACCACCCTGACTGCCCCCACCCTTCAGCTCCTGCCCTAATCCAGCCCACAGCCAGGTCTGTGAGCAGCACTGAGCTGACCCCTCCCGAGCACCAGCCACACCTCGGCTGGCCTTGCCCCAGGATCCAGCATCCCTACACCTGCTGGCACTGACTGCTCCTCTCAACACACTGCATTAGTGCTTGGCAAGTATTACATCTTTTTGTCATGCTTTTTTTTTTTAAATCAGGTTGTGCCTACACGCAGCAGGGGCTACAAGGAAAAATGGCAGAAGAAACACTCCCCATAAACTAAAAGCTGGGCAGTGGGGAAAGGCAGATCTTTATCCCTCTTCAAAGCCTTGTGCACCATGACACATCCCAAGTCCCCGTGTCCCCTCCTGCCCAATCCTGGGCAGAGCCCTTTGGCTCCCTCCTCTGCAGGGTCTCCAGCAGGTCAGAGCCACAGTTCCTGAGCAGTTCCAGCACACAAGAGCTGGGACAGAGGAGGGTCAGAGCCAGGCAGTGGCTGCTGAGCCGGGGCTGGAGATGAACTCTGGGTAAAGCCCCAAGTGCAGCCTCAGAAATGGCTGTTTTTAGCATGTACTGAGGCCAGATGTCTTAGTGCAATGTTATGAATCTTCTGAGATTCAACTGCTCAAGGAAAACCACGAATATCCAACCTCAGCTAGGAACAAACATTTCTGTCCACTGCTGTGGTGCCATGGCAACATTGTGGGTGGAAGCACGGCTCACCCAGAGCTCCAGCACTGTGAACGAGCTTTGGCACTTGGCAGGGGGAGCTTCACGCTCCAGGAATCGTGGGAAGCATGGAGGGGAAAAGACATTCCCAGTACCTTATCCTTCCCAAACTTCTGTCTTTGCTAGGGCATCAAGAATGAACTTCTTAATTCTTCTGACAATTTGGAATCTTAATTGTGTTTGCCAAAAGTAAATCCTGTTTAACAAGCAGTTACTTGTTATTTGTAACCCATGATAGAGACTCAAGTAACTCCTGAACTCATTCCCCAGCCAGGATCATGTTAAAAGACGCTGCAATTGAACACAAAAGCAGTTTTATACTGGTGAAGCTCTTACCTCTTCTTCTTGGTGATGATGAGGACGTCATTGAAGAGGAAGAAGTACACCTGCTGCTTAGAGGTTCTTTTGGAAAAAAGCCCAGTGTCTTCTACATATGCCGTTAATTCACCCCTTTTCACCAACCACCGTGAAGAGGAAACCAATGGAAATGGCTGCAAGGCAAGAAAATCACATTGTAATCCTTCAAAATTGGAGAATGTTTTCAAAATAGAGAACAGACTACGATCTATTTGGGAAAAATTCTTGAATAAACTCAAGGCTCAGAGATTACAAACACGAAGAGGTAACCAAAGTTTAAGGGACTCCATCATTGCTGCAACCCACAGGTAACAGCTGCAAATACCTGGGAATCACTCGGGCACCTGTCATCGCTGCTCATCAAAAACAGAAGTGAACAGACCTGACTGGTCACACTGGGGATGGAACAGACTGAGAGACCTCCTGAGGGCACAGAGCAAAGCCTGACTTCAGGAATGTGTCTGCAGGGTGAGACAGGCTCCTGAAGCACGCGGGGACACGGGAGTGTCCTCGAAACCTCACGGCTTTTCTTGGAGCAGAGGTGACATTCCCTGTGCTGGTGTCACCCGGGAAAGGTGGGGAGGGTTGCACAAACCTTCTCCCCCGGGAGGTGCAGGTACAACCTCCTTCCTTCCCACACCTCTGATGTGCTCTCCCTCGGCAGTGGGAGGGGAAGGTTTCTGTGGCCGTGCTGCTCTCATTAGGGGCTCCTAAAGTGTCCAGTTACCTGTCAGGCTTTACTTCAGATGGATAATTAGGGATCCTTACAGCTCCTCTCTTTATCCAGCTCATGTGCTCCCTTTTTCTCTAGGTGAGGACCAACACCTGCAGCAGCTGCAGCAAGGCCCTAGGGGGTCTGAGATGCCTGATGTGAAGACTTGCCTTTAATAATCCAAATTATTCCAAGCTGCAGGAGGCACAGAGACCACAGGAGGATCTTTTGTTTCTCTGAGCTGGGAAGATGGAGGAAAATATGGGACTGTCTTGGTCACACAGATCCCTCTCAGGCTGCACCGAGACAGACGCTCCTGGCAGACCAAGGTCCACACTAATGAACACAACTGCCTGTTTTCCCCTCATTTAAGCACCTTTCACATGCTTTTAAAAAACATCCCTTCATGCAGTTTGTCAGCTGCCGTCCCTGTTCTGCATGAGTTGGCTTTTTGTATCCGTTAATCCCTTGGCTGAGCCAACTGCAGCCTGCCTGTACCTGCTGAGCCAAACCCAAACCCAGTGCTGGGACTGAGACCTTGCTGCTGGAAGAACAAATATGGATTCCCTAAAACAAACCCCCTACAACTTCTCTGGTGCAAAAGATGCAAAATTTAAGAGTAAAAACTGCTGAAACTTAATTAAAAAATTTAATTCTACAGTTGAGCAATGTACAAAAGCAACACGAGATTTGAGTCACTTCCCTTGTGCTCCCATGAAATTCTCCACAGTTACATCTAACAAAATAATAAACAAATCCCCGAAGCTCTGTGAGACTGGGCAAGAACAGAAATACTTTAACTAATTTATAATGGCTATAAAACAGAATTACAGTCCCATGATGATTGGTTTACAAGCAAAAAATACTTTAAAAAGTTCTATTTGAGGATGCACAAAAAATTCCTCTAATCTGTACTCCAAGTGAATTAATCCCATTCTCCTAATTGACTCTCTTCCAGAGGCAGCTTGGTTTTACTTTAATTTTTCCTTAAATGCCAAAGGAGCACATCACGTGCACCATGTCCCTGCTGCAGAAAACAGGCTCTCAGAAGAGAAAAATGCATTTAACCAGAGCGGGGCTTTTCCGCCCCGCCGGGGCCTGACCCGCTGCAGGGCTGGGGTTTGGGTGCACAAAGGGAAATCTCACACCAAAGCACAGAAAGACAAACCCGCGAGGCTGCTGCTGCTGCCACAGCACCAGCACGAGCTGCTGTCACAGGGAGGGGTGGGGGCACCCAGGAGCCACACAGCCGGGAGGGACAGGGAGGGATGGACAGGGATGGGAGGGACAGACAGGGACAGAGAGGGATGGACAGGGATGGGAGGGACACACAGGGACAGACAGGGACAGAGAGGGATGGACAGGGATGGGAGGGACACACAGGGACAGACAGGGACAGAGAGGGATGGACAGGGACGGGAGGGACACACAGGGACAGAGAGGGATGGACAGGGACGGACAGCATGGCAGGGACAGCCAGCACGTCCCCTCCCGGGGGAAGGTGAGGGACTCCAGACCCGAGGGGCTCCTGGGATCTGAGTGCAACCACAGAGCAGCTCAGCCCTGACACGGGCTGGACTCGCTGAAGACTTGAGTCTGTTACCACCCATCAGGAAATGCTCTGGTGTCACCTGCCCAGAAGAGTTTTATTTGTTGTTGCTGTTGCTATAAGCAAAAATTATTACCGTCAATTTTTAGTCAAAGTTGGAGAATAAAAATACTTTAGGCAAGTTGAAAACGTCTTTTTGGAGGCAGCATTTGCCACAAGCCTGACCCAGAGCCTTTCTAGAGCTCCACTCACTGCATGCCTGATAATGAAACCATCTTCTCACAAAAGAATCCTCATGTGGTGTAATAGTGTCAGACATCAATTACAGAAACGGCATTGTAGCAAACATTGAATAGAAACAATAACTGTACTTGAAGGAAGGTCCAATAAACCCTCCCTACCTATGACTGGGTCTGCTGTTGTTTCTTACAAAAGACTGATTGTACAGGATATTTTTAATAGAAACCTGTGATATCCCACCCTTAAGGGGAAGGACAAACATCCTCAGGATCCTTCCCTGGCCTGGAAGTGTTTTCCCAGGCACACCTTTCCCATCAGATACATAAGCAAATCCCAGCACTAAGCAGCAGCCTTTGGCCACTCTCCTAATGCCAAAATCTTCAGTAGCTTTATCTTTACAGCAAAAAGCACCCTTCATTCAAAATTTACTCAAAATCCCTTGTGCTGTAGCATCACCTTCTACTAAAATGAAAATACTTGACCAAAAGTTTTAACTTCTGTCCTGCCACAACAGATCACTTCTTTGCAAGAATCACTGTGGGATATGACCATGGTGGGAAAGTTCCACGGTTCACTGTCCTGAGAGGTCAGGAATATGATCCTCATCCTACCTTGATTTTGAATTCCAGCTGGGAGTTAATCGTGTACATCATCTCCGTCCTCTCCATCTTGCGGGCGCCCTCGTTGCACAGACGCACGAGCTGCAAAGGAGACGGGCTGAGCACAAACTGCTGCTGCCTGGCAAAGCAACCCCCTTGGCAGGAGCCCCCAGCAGGGCACCTCCACCCCCACGAGGCGTCGGCAGGGCCCCAGAGACCGGGGCTCGCCCCGCGGCTGCACCGCCCCGAGATCCCCCTCGCCCCAGCCATCCCACGGGGCCCTGATAACTCGTGCCTCTCCAGGGGGAACAAAGGAGCAGCACAAGCTCTGGCTGAGCAGGGCCACTGCTCTGATCCAGGTTGATGATCAGCTCCAAACACACACCCTCCTCCCAGCTGGATTAACTTCCCACACTGCTCCCACACACAAACCCGGAACCACCACAGTATCATCCAGTTTGGGATCTTTTCCCAAGTAAGAACCAGTTATTCTGCACAAACCAAATCCCCAGGGGCCTTTCTTAAATACAACGATGTAGAGCTTTTATGCTTCAGTGCTCTTCCTGCCTGCATTATTTATGCATGGAAAACATCCATTTTTCCCTGGAAGTACACAGGAATAACTTAACTTGAGAATGTACCTTGCTGACTTCTTTCAGAGCCTGCTTGCAGTTCTCGTATTTTGCTGAATCCTTGGGGGTTTTCTGGCAAATAGTCTGAAATAAAACATCAGTTACTTCAGAGGACCAAGCAGCACAGATTGCAACCCCCAGAGATTTCACATCTTAACTGAAATCCAGGAGCTGAATCACAGCTGTGGACTGGGATAAAGAGGGAACACTGGTCACTTGGTCACACTACGGAATGCCTCCCTGGAAAGCTTTTGGGAGCAAAGTGATCCTTTGCACTTCTCAAGACAAGGTTTACACAACCACCTCCAAGCAAAAGACAAAACTGAGAGAGTGGGAAATAAAATGCTTGATTTGCATGTTTAGATTATTTCAGCCAAAGAGGGGAAGGAGGTGTAGGAAAGAAAAACCCAAGAAGGGGAAAGGACCCCCACTGACACATTGTGGGAATACTAGGTTATTATTCCATTTTTTACCTGGAAATGTACTGCAGAGAAGAGAGAATTCAATGTCCATGAATGAACTAACTGTCCAGGTGATCAAATTAATGAGTGCTCAATTAAAAAATATACAGAAAAAATGATCAGTTCTGTTTCTGGCTCCTACCCATGCTGGAATCAGAGCCTGATCACAATCTGCACTCCTGCTGGTGGTCCAGCTCCTCATTTAGTTCTGGCACCTTAACTGAAATACCACAACTCCTGGTGTGAACTCTGCCTGACAAACACTCCCTGGCATTTCCATCACTCTCTGTGAGTCCCTGGTCACTGCACAGGGAGGGACAGCTCAGTGCCACTCACACACAGCTCCCTTGGGAATGGAGTCCATCCTTCAGGTTCCCAGGGGCATTCCCTGCCAAAGCACCCTCACCCAACCCACACAACAGCAGGTCTTGTTTTTCAGCTGCAGAGTTCATTACAATCCTAGCACTGCATACAATTTCTGCTGGCTCCTCCTGAGTTTCACAACCATTTTAACCCTTTACTGGACAATCTTCCTATTAGAACATCCAAACATTTAACTTGAGAATGGGGAGCAAGAGGGCCCAGTCCCAGTCAGCAAACAAATGCAGCAGGTCTCCATAGTCCACAGCCCAGGACTGGTGTGAGGGAGAAGACACGAAGAGACTGGAGTGAACCAGAACTGAGTATGAGAGAATGTTACCACTGCAAGAACATGCAGCAAGGAAAGAGGGAAAAAGGTGTTCTCACATCCATCAGTAAGGGGAGACGAGTGACTCTCTGCATGGGGAGGATGAGGAAGGAGATCATGGGCAAATTCCGGCAATCCTCGTGGGACTCGATCCGGGACAACACCTCCTTAAACGCTGGATTTGTGGCTCTGGGGAGAAAGAGGATGAGAGAATGAAATGGTATGTTTTACCAAACGATTGTGCAAGTTGCTAAATTACAAATAAACCATTATTTTTTTAAAAGGGAAGTGTGATTTTCAGGAGTCAGACCACCCCAGCCTTCAGCTTTATTCCCTCAGATCCACCAGCCCAGCACTGACATTAAATCTCAGGCAGTGCCACCCCTGTCTGTGAGGGCAGACCCAGGTGTGCCACACAGGGCCCCGTCACACTGTGTGACACTGAACCGACGGAGGGAGGGGAACGTGAGCCATGAGCCCCGGCAGGATGGGGCTGTGCAGCCAGGACAGCTCCCATCCCCTCACATGAGGTGCCCACGGGGGACAGCCCAGCCTGTGACAGAGCACACGCTGGCTGGGAGCCGTGGGTTTGGCACCGAACTGCGCAGCCCGCTCGTGCCTGCCCTGCAGGGCGGCTCTGCAATGCTCACAGCAGTCTCTGCAGGGTTCTCTGCTGATACACCTCGTTGGTGCAGTACTTCACGTAGGGGTCAAAGGTGGAGCCCGCGTGTCTCGCCACGATGTCGCTGATGTCATCGATGAAAATGTTGTTCTGGTGCCTTGCCTCGAGTTCTTCGAAGAACCTGTGGGGTTAAAAATCAATTGCTCACTTTTACACACAAACAGCATCTTTCTCTCACAACATTCGCCTGACACAACCCACGGTGTTCTCAGCTAATGACAGCAGGACTGGTTTGTGACAGGGTGAGACCATCCCTCCTCTGGCCCGGCAGAGAGGGCAATCCTGGCAGGACACAGGCCCAGGGGTGCTGCTGGGCCCTGGCAGCTCAGCAGCAGCACTGGCAGAGGCACTTCCCACTCTCCCACTGCCAGGACTAAATGGCATCACTGAGCTGGTCAGACCAGAATTTCCAGAAATGGGGCTGGAAAAGGAATGAAACTACTTCAAACACACATTAACACATTTCCTCTTGCAATTAGAGGCAGCACAACACCAGAAGTGCTTGATGAAGTACAGGTATGTGTGGCTGCTGAGCCAAGGACAAAAGCCATGTGGAGGTGGAGCAGGACACGGTGCTCCTCATCCTCCAATCCTCCACTGGAACCAAACATGGATTGGAAACACCGAAAATGGGCACAGAACCCAAAATCCTAAGCTGGCTCTTGCCCTAACCATGCTTGTTCTGGCAACTTCCCTGTTGTCCATGCTCTGTTCCACATGTGAGTCTCCGGCCACTGGAAGCTTCCCACTTTTTTGCACTCCCAACGTTCCTAAAGCACAAGCCTCGATTTCCATGCTGCTCACTGGAAATCCCCCACTGTCTGGGTGGAAAAGCTCACAGATCAGCTCTGCGGGTCACTCCTCACACATGAAAAGCTGTCCTGGCTGCAGCCTTTGTACATCAGCATTCACTGCAAGGATCTGCAACTCCCTGGCAGCAACAAGCTCATTAAAAAATTCTCATATAGCACAGAAAATATTAAGGAAATACTTAGAACGCATGAGCTCACGTTAAGCTCCAATATTTTGAAATCTGCGTTATTTAATTTCAGTCCTTTATATTAATTTTTTCATCACTAACAGTGGCTTTTCAAATCTACCACCTTTTTTCAAGTGATGTTCTCCATAATTTGCCTTACAAACACACCTCAAACGTGTGAGAGGAGCAGAACAGGATGAAGAGCAGCTGATCATCCACATGTGCAGCAACACGGCTTAACTAAATTAAGGCACTCTCCAGGTGTGCTTAGAAGAGCTGCTGCACTGAGTGGCTGCCAGGCTCCCCCTGGGTCCATCATGGCCATGACAATCAAGGGGATTTCCCTGTCACTGCTGAAGGCAGAGTCCTCCAGCCCCTTCTGTCCCCCACACAGCCTCTTCCAAGGCACAGCACATTTTGAGCTGTCACAGACTTGTCCTGTGCTGTGGATTTGGGGTTTAGTCGGGACCAGCCCCAAGAGGCACATCCCAGCCACTGCTCCAAGAGCTCCAGCACACGGGGACAAACCCTGAAGGGAAGAGATCCCTGAAGTGTCACTGGGGTCCCAGAAAGAAAGAAAGAAAAAAATCACATAAAAAAGAGCCCGTACATACGGAGTCTGCAGTGAGCATCTCATAAGCCACAGCAGAGCCCCGCCACTGACCGGGAACTGCCACACTGGGATTTGTTTCTCTCTGCTCAGACATGTTTATGGCTGGGAGAACCTCCCACTGCTGCCAATTCATTTTGCTCAGGAAATGAGGAAATCCAACATTTCCTGCTGAGTTATGGCACACAGACAAGGTGTTGGACCCTGCTGGGCCACAACTTCCACCTTTAGAATTTATCTGGTGCTCCATCAGTGACATCCCCAGAGACAGTCACTGTGGGAACAGTAAAGGTCTGGGAGAGTAGAAGACTTTAAAAAATGGAAAGAAAAAATGGAAAAGAGGGACAAAGAAGAGCAGCAAATCCAAGTCCTGTCTCCCAGTATGTTCTAAAAGGAAATCCTGCAACAAAGTTTGAATCAAAAGTTGTGGTTTTCCACATCTAATCTGCTAATTATTAGATACAAGCAGTGAACCAGACACATCATAAACCCTTTCACTTAAAATTTTAGGACAGATTGTGTCATAAAGCTCAGGACTGAGGGATGGAATGATTCCATTCAATTTAACCAACGAGGAATTTGCTGTGATGTGTGCAACTTTTTTTGCTGAATGCCAGAAGGATTTATTTCAAACATCTCTTTCTGTTAAATCCAGAAGTTTTCTAGTTAAAGTTACACCCAAATAAGTGAAAGTCAAACAGCATCACAAGACGGAATTTGATTTCCCTCATCTTATGTTGTTTTAAAGAACCGTCCTCTCTGCAACACTCCCGAAGTCTAAGGGGTAAATTCAGCAATGCAGGTTTAGCTTCAGGGTGCTGCTGACACCATCCAGGGACAGAAACCACTGGAGTGGCAGCCAGCAGAATTCAGCTTCTTCCCCCGGAGACAGGGGCACTGGAGTAACGACTGCCAGCTGGAGATAACCAGAAGTAATAAAGATTTCTGATTAACCTCTCCAAATCTGAATCCTCTCACCAGGAACAGAATTTGAACACCTGCAACACTATTGTTTTTTAGGGAAGGAGAGCAGGATTTAAAATAGTAAAAATGGGAAAAATATACTTGTTTCCATCGAATTTCTATGCTGAAACAAAATCAGTTTTTACCCCCTCCCCCCAAAAAAAAAGGCTGTAGAGAGGGTGATTAAAGTGCAGAACTGAAATCAGTTTGTTTGGCGAGTTCCCACAATCTCAATAATGGAAACCAACAAGTATCTACACACACAAATATAACACCAAACCCTGCAAACTCACAGCCCATAAAACACCTTTTACTGGGCAATATTCACGGAGAGCCAAACAAGGAAAAGCCGGCCCTGCAGCCTGTTTGTTCCCTCTGTAACCCAACCAACTCCGGGCCAGCCCACGCCCCAGGGCCTGTCCCACTGGGGAGCCACTTGCCTTTCCAGCTATTTATAGTGCCCTGGCAGAAAGCCAGAGCCACGGAAAGGCCACGGCAGCCCTGCCAAGATATCCTGTTCCAGAGAGATTCCTGAGACAGCAGGAAGGTGCCCACAGCACCTGGTCAGAGGTGGGACCTGCAGGACAACAAATGTCCATTCAGCCAACAAATGCACCCACAGACACTGGGACAACGAAATGGGAATGTCTTTGGTAAGACATGAACCCATCACAGCCAGAGCGTTCATATGCTGTGATTCTAGGATTAAGACAGAGTTTAAAAACAGTCAGAACCTGTTAAAATGTTTTCTTAGTAACTTTTTCTGCTAATGCTGATCTGGTATCACAAAAGCATTTGCCTTTTGCTGGCCTAATGGCAGAGAAGGCACAAATGCTCGAGCTTTCCTTTCTCCCATGAACGTGGAGATTTGACCCTGTTCCTCAATCTCCCTGTAACTCCTCTTTCCCCAGAGAGGCTCTTGGGGAGCTGGGCCCTCTCTTGCCCCACATCCCGACCCTGACACTGAATTCTCAGACTGCATTCCTGACTCATCCCTGGCTGAGCTGTTCCTGGCATCCCCTCCAGCCCAGCCCAACAGCTCCTGACCGGGCTGGACCTGTGTGAGTCAGGTTCCAGCACTTCTGAGCTGCAACCACACAAGGGCCAGTGCAACCCCAGCTTTCTGAAGCCACCCTCCAAGAGGTTTCCATAAACACACACAGCATGTGCTGCACAGATCATTCATGTCCACTCCCCTTTGTCAGAGACATTCCAGGGAGCTCCCAAAAGCAGAGAAGTCTCTGCTCTCTGCATTTTGCTTCCAACAAAGGCAGCTTTGTTCCCCCAGGAATCGCCCTGTCAGACACTACAGGCCTGTCCTGGTGTTGCTGGAGAGTTTCCATTGAACAAGTCAAAGTTCCTAGAGAGAGGCTTTAAGCAGTTTTGACTACAGGTTTTTATAAAGTATTTTTATCAGCTCAGGTTCTTCAGATCACCAAACTTTTGTCCGAGCAACCAAAACCACTGGTTTTGTACTTTCAAGCAAAGGCTGCTTAAAATACAGCTGAATGGGACAGATGCTCCATTTTCTAACAGAAGGGTGGATTTTGCTACTTTGAAACACCTTGAAAATGGAAAGCAACAATTTGGAGATACCAAGAGGCTTCTGGTTTAAAATCGCTTCCATTATTTACACAAATGAAGTTGCTCCCCCTCAGCACAAAGTTTTGTTTTAGTTTAACAGTATTGCACAACTTGGGAAAGAAATTAGGTTTTCATTTAAATTTAAAAAGGAGTTACAACCCCAAGTCATAAAAAACCAAGTTCTTAAGACACTAGACTTCACAGACAAGAATGAATAAGATTATAATTCTAGGCTATTATGGTATTTTTCCATTCTTTTTCTCCCTCCCCCTCCCACTTCCTTTGAAGACTATTAATCAAAAGGGATGTAAGAGTTCCCCCTAAGAGTATTGCTCTCCCCACCCCCACTGTCCTTTACTTTTACACCTCACACTTCATGTAAGGAGTACCTTTAAAAGGAACTTTTCCTTGAAAATAAAGACTTTTTGATAAGCTGCACCCCCTGACACCAGTGCTGTCAGACTGGGGTGGCTCTGGGGCCACACAACCCCCACCCTCTGGCAAAAGATCTCAACTGCAAGAGACAAAGAAAGGGGAATGGGGAGGAGAAAGGAAGGTTCCCCAGACAAACCCAAACGTAGTCCTGCTCTACAGCTCCTAAACTGGGTTTGCACTTGACACAACACATCAGTTTCCAGGAAACAAGATCTTGTTACTGCATGAACTTCAGAAGGCAAAAGTCAAACTGCTGCCCAACAATGTCAGATTCCAGAGATTTTGTGGGGTCTCAAAGAAAAAAGCCATGAAATGACTTTATCATGACTGGCAACACAGAACTTCACAAGTTCCACCAAGGTGAATGAGGGTTTAATGCTAAAGAATTCAGAACGTTGCAATTGCTACAAAGGGGACAAAAGAAGGGGGAAAAAAATCAAAAAACATTCAGAATCCTTGTTCAACCTTCAGCCCCCCTTCTGAAAGGAGGCCAAAACTTCTCTGTTCCACCGGTGAAGGGATCTGTGTAAAGCTGTACAGAGCTACAGCTGAGACCACTCAGAACCCTCACTAGGCCACACGGACCCTTCAGCCCCTGTGCTCCCTTCAGATGCAAACCAGGGATAGGAAAAGCAACACAGACAGTTTGGTGTTTCAGTTGTGTAGATCACAGTAATCCACCTGCTGCTGTGAGCGTGGAACAAATTGCAAGGAAGCAAAGCCGCATTAAGCAACTTTTTGAAAGAGAGTGTGAAGTACTCTGAGAGCACATACATATGCATGTCCCGGATTAAATAACATCGGCAGTAACTACCAGCCATAAACAAGACTTTTCTGCATTTGTATCATGTAAGATCTGCCATTTCCTCCTCTTTAGGCACTCTCTGTAGTGAGTCTGTTTCCCTTGCTGGCTTCAGGCTGAAGGGATGTGCCCAAAGGCAGAGCAGAGCAGCTCACCCCGGTGGCAGCAGCGCCAGGCCCCGGTGCTCCCTCAGGGACGGGGGTCCCAGAGCAGGCGAGGCCTCTGGTGCTCCTCAGGGACGGGGGTCCCAGAGCAGGC
>VZRO01000190.1:761451-771634 GCA_013397915.1 Daphoenositta chrysoptera | reverse complement strand
CTGGTGCTCCCTCAGGGACGGCGGTCCCTGAGCAGGCCAGGCCCTGGTGCTCCCTCAGGGACGGCGGTCCCAGAGCAGGCCAGGCCCCGGTGCTCCCTCAGGGACGGCGGTCCCAGAGCAGGCCAGGCCCCGGTGCTCCCTCAGGGACGGCGGTCCCAGGCACAGCGAGGCCTCAGGACAGCACCCTCGGCATCACCTGGCAAGGGCCAGCTCTTCAGGGCAAGTGTGAAACTCCAGCCCAACTTCTAACAGCTCAGCAAGGCAGGCTAAGCTTTATTTGATGCACTGTAAGGACCAGGTTGGGATGCCTGATGTATCTGCATTTAGCTCCAAACTGTTGAGATTTGGAGGATGCTGATTTCCAATACAATTCACTCTGTGCTTTCCTTCCCTCCCCATTCCCATAGACACAAATCCCAGGCCAGACCCATTAAAGGTGAGGCTCTCAGACTCCTGTGCATATCTCTGCCACTTGTACATTCCCTCTTCAAACCAGCAGCAGTTTTGGAAGAAATGGTCACCACTAAAAATGGTTACCTCAGCTTCCAAAAAGAAACCTGCTGTTAGTTTAAGGGTATACAGTTCTGTTAAATACAGAAATGCCACACTTACTTTTTGCTTGCTTCGTAAACATCTGTGATGTTGGAGAAGAGGTGGTGGCTCTCTGTTTTGGTCATTGTGAGGCTCAGTTCCCTGGAATTTTTAAACATCCGGATCAGAATCTCCAGGCTCAGCAAATAGGAGTGCTCAGAAGATATAACCTCAAAGATTGCCTGCAGAGTAGAGGGGGAAAAGAAGAGACTTACTAGTGAATGGGCTTTTTTCCTTAAAAACAAAAAGATAATGTTGAGCAGGAGTGCAAAGCAAAGTTTTGGATGTAAGCTAGAGTTTATGACATATATTAATCTGACAAATGTTCATCTCTGTAATAGTTGCATCATTAATTAGAAATAAACTATTTAATACTCGAAATAAGTCTTTTTTAAGAAGTCTATATTCAGAGTTTTCGATGCAACTGCAAACCAGGAGTTTAAAGACAACTCAACAAGTGTGACCCCAACAGCACAGGAGTGAGGCTGCAGGCCCCAGACTGGGGTCCCTGGAGCTCCTCCCAGACTGGTAACAAAGTCATCAGCATAGGCAGGAATGGGGCAAAGACAATTTACTTCTAATGTGCAAGGAAGAGAGAGAAAATCATCTCACCATGACCCACACACATCCTGGAGAATAAAAAGCAGAAAAAGGTGCCTGACACACACCCAGGGGCTGGGGGCAGCTCCCTGGTGCTTGCTGGGTGTTCCTGGGTGGCACCTGAAGCCACGCTGGGGTTCATCTGCACGAGGTCAGGGTCAGCAGATGTGTGAACCCCCAAGGGCAGTGACACTCTCAGGGGGCCAGGGTGCACCCTGCAGTTGGTACACACATACACAGGTACTTTCAGCTTGCTATGAAAGATCTACCGAAAATAATTTTAGTTCAAATCAGTCTGTGACACATTTTCTTTAGCCAAAATATGCACAGAGATCCATCTCACTAGCAGATTCTGAAAGATGGGATGTGTATGAAGACAGGACATGGACATTAATCAAGGCAGAAAACCAACAAATACATTTTTCTGCAGTGACAATGTATATAATATATAATAATCTAATAGGCTCTAAAAAGCAATTTAAAGAACAGATAAAGAACAGATGATAAAAGGCAGTTTAAAAGAAATACAGCAAAAGCGTGACTTGGTAATGTAACTACAGCTTAAGAATATTTATTTAGGCTCCCTCTGAAAGAATTGGCCTCTAAAATTTAAATAAAAACCCCTCAGGCCTGAAAACATTTTAGGTAACATTAAAGACTTTACATTTAAAAGGCATCCAAATAACTTGCTCTTTTTGAAAGGATGCAAGTATGGCTCCAGGAAACACAGACTAAAGGCTCCTAAAGGATATGACTGAAATATATGCCTTGTCTCAAAAGCTTCCCAGCAGCAGGAGGCAGAGGTATGTCCTGAAGAGGAACGAAGATACTGGGACAAATTCCCATGGCAGGTAATGCTACGGTGTTCCTACTAAAGCCTTGTGTTTCCTGTGGAAGGACATACCTCAGGAGGGAGCTGCAGGGACACAGCTGCCTAGGCCAGGCTACGCTTTTCAACACCTCTCATTCACTTTGACATAGCCCCTGTAGTGAGGAAGGAGGGTACAGCAGATGAAGTGGACACAAGGAGCAAAGGGGAAGAGGAAAGTGGATGAAGAGGACAAAAGGAGCAAAAGGGAAAGAGAGAGAGAACAGACAAGCACCCCAGTGCTGCTGCTGCCAGCACAGGGCCCCTGCCCCGCTCCAGGGTGCAGGGACCAGCTGGGTCCTGGCAGGTACACGGTGCTCACTGCCCAGCACTGCTCACACGGGGAGCTACAGCCCAGGGGCTCTGTAAAAGCTGCTCTTTGCTCCTCACTGCTACAAAAATTCATGTGCCACCTCCTCCCTCTGTGAGCTCAAGATTAATGTCACCCCTTCCCCGGCACAGCAGCGACCCTGGTACTGCCAGGCTGGAGCTGGTGCAGGGAGCACCCCAGGAGCCCCTGGCAGGGACACAGGCACTTCAGCACAGACTGGGTTTATTTTTCCTCCCTGGGGAGAGAGGACACTTCACTGGAGGGCAGGGAGCCAAGCAATGAACTCAAATCAATGTCTCCTTATCAACAAACAGAGCATGGACCCAGGTGAGCCGTGCAGCCCTGAGCAACCAGCCCCAAAGCACAGAGAGTACCTCCTGTCTTTTCCTTTCCTCCTGGCTGATCGCTTCTGACAATCCATTCTTCTTCACCTAAAAAACCAAACCAATCGATGTTTTTAATACCTTCTGTGGAAAAACATGATTAAAAAGAGATACAGGACTATCAAAACCCAGAAAGCAAAGCACCAAGGAGGGCCTGGCTCTACAGGAGTGCCAAACACAGGAGCCCAGACCAGGAGGGTCACCAGGAGAAGGGAAGGGAAGGGAAAGGGCCACAGCACCACACAGGTGGAAGGCCCTGTTCTCTTCGTGGAGCAGAGACGCTTCACAGACACAAGACCTCACACGTACTTCCCTCCTCCCATTTCTGTCGGCCTTCTCCAAAAGCTCCTAACATACTCTCACCAAGAGCTTTCTCTTCTTGCTCCACCTGTTCCCTGGAGTTTTAAAGGATATATTATTCCTCATTTTATTCCTGCACACCAGGCCCCACAATGCTGAAGAGCAGGAGTAAAGAGGTCTGCACACCAAAGTACAGACTCACAGGTAAATGCCTATGGAAGGAACCTCGACACTCTGGTGTGGGAGCCACCGTCCTGTGGAACAAAAGCCACAGATTCCCACTGCACCACAAGCAGACACTTCTGGATGCTGAGCAAGAACTAAATTGATGCCTTTCTATTAAACAATTAAAGTACATTTCAATCAGCAGCCTGAATGCTTCAGAGCATTCCTGAGGAAGTGCAATGGCACTGAAAGGTGCAATGTCACTTTTTTCTGGATGCAGTGGAAAAGTTTTCTAAAAATACACCAAGACAGGAAATACCTACGAACACATCCCCCAGATTTCAGTGCTCCCTGTTAACACAGACACTGCCAGTGTCCAGGGAGGTCCATGTGGCACCTGCTGAATTCATGCTCCAAACTGCAGCTGTGCTTCATGGTCACTGCTGTCACACGTGGGTGTGTCTCACAAAGTACACATGACTTCATGGTACATGAACTCGCAGGCCAAGGGCCCAGCCTAACACTCACAATCAACAGCAACACTTACAGAAAGACAGAGGCCCAGATATGGAGACTACTCTGGGCATTTCTGTGAAAGAAAATTCAATACCTAATTTTGACATGTCCAAAATGTTTAAGCTGAAATAACCTAAAAAATGTCACACGTGTGATACTAAGCAAAAAACCCCTTCATTTAGGCTAAGAATATGACCAGAAGGAATGGGAGAGGCCCAACATCACAGCTACTAAAGCTGTCTGTCATCACACTGGACTGGCTTTTCCCCAGCAATGACTGATTCAACCATGGAGATGATGAGCAAGGGATGAAAGGAGGACAGGTGAACTCTGGTTATGGACAAAAAGTTCCTTCAAAACAAGGAGGTGCTGAAGGGGGGGAACTCACCAGAAATCTACTAAGTGGCTGCATATACCCTAAGTGAACACAAGCCCTTTGATACGGGGAGAGAAAGGGGAGCCAATGCAGAGATCAGCCCTGAAGGTTCCTGACAGACACACCAGGGGCCTGGGCTGGTGCCACAGAGAGGTGGCAGCCCTGGACAGTGACCCTGGGAGTGGCTCTGGAAGGAGGCAGCCCTGGACAGTGACCCTGGGAGTGGCTCTGGAAGGAGGNGGTTCCTGACAGACACACCAGGGGCCTGGGCTGGTGCCACAGAGAGGTGGCAGCCCTGGACAGTGACCCTGGGAGTGGCTCTGGAAGGAGGCAGCCCTGGACAGTGACCCTGGGAGTGGCTCTGGAAGGAGGCAGCCCCGGACAGGGACCCTGAGAGTGGCTCCATAAAGCCACTCACAGCAGCTGATTTCTACATGAATGAAACCAGTCACAACCAGATCAACCTCAGTTTCACATGTGTGAATACACTTCAGCAAGACAGGAACACCCTTTTTTATTCCTGTTATCATAAAGAATTTGACAACTCCATACCTGAAGTGCACTACCCCTCAAACACAGCGAGGTCAGAGCTGCACCAGCTGCCAGGGAAACCTCCTGCACAGAGAGGGGATCCCTCTGCATCTGCCCTCAGTTTCCCAGCACAGGCACTGCTAACAAACACCAGAAACATTATCCTCCTCCTTTCCCAACATATGCTGAAACCCAGGACTGACATTTTCCAGCTGACTTCCTGCAACAACTCCAGACTCACTCTTTAACTTTTTAATACACATTGACAGCATGTAATTTTTCCAGAGTTATAAACACAGTCACTATGAGTCTCAGATTCCCAGATTTTGTTTTCTCCATGCACCACCTTTTCCCACATACTCCCCACTTCCAATCTTGTAAATCAAATACAGACACTGCACAAGTTTCTGTGCAAGGAGCAGTAAATAACAAGTTGGTTTCTGTAAGTGAAGCATGGCACAGAACAGTTCTCCTCCTGAGATGGTCTTCATGCTATTTTTGTCTCACAGCAAATTAGTGTTTTGAAATTATCATTATTATTACTAAATAGCATTCCTTCCTAAATACCTCAGCTGTTGAACATTTAACTGCTAGTTTGCCCAGAAGGCAGAAAAAACAATTCGACTCCATTATAAACACTTTTTTTGCAACATGAAGCAAATGAACTATATTTAAAGTATTTGATTGTTGAAAAAAAATTTAAAGCACTTCTTTTCAAAACTACATTGTCTTGCCTTCTTTATAATTACTGAATCATGGAGATTAATCTTTCAATACTTTAAACTGCAAAAGGTCATCATCATCTGTAAGACAGCTCTGCTAATCAGACCATCTAATTAGCCTTAGGGGATCTCTCTGAGGCTTAATCCCTCATTTATTGGGATATACAGAGCTGATGGTCAAATACTCCAGGTGATTTTGTCATGGCATCATCTCTCTAATGCCAGAGGTGAGGATCTACAACATTCTACAAGTTACATAAACAAAAAACAACCCAAACCCTTCATTTCAGGGATATCCCTCCAGAAGCCACAGAAATTATCAAAGAATAACCACATAAACACAGAATTTTTATGGTTCCTTCATTCCCAAAATCATGTGTACAAGAAAGAGCTGTGGCAGTATCAGCTGTTAATCAGTAATTTGTCAGGTTATTAGCAGAGAAGGCAGCAAGACTGCAGCACTGATGGGAACAGCTGAATTTACTTTGTTTAACGATGCTGCTCCACCAAAGCTCTGCAGATGCCTCCCAGGCTGTGCAAGGGACAGCACAGCACCACCAGCTCCTCTCTCCACTTCTCAAAATGCTTTCCATTAAACATCTGCACTGGAGTCAGCTTAAGAGCTGGTGTGGAGTGATTTAGAACAATTCAGCAGCAACTTGTTTGTAACTAACTGAAGCCTTTCTTTAGTATAATTCACCCTTATAGTGAACTCACACAACCCTTTTATTAATGGATCAGTAAAGTTGTGTCTTTGCCAAATACAGGACTCTAAAATGAACTCAGTTTCATTGTTTTTTATGTGAAACAAAGACCAGTAACTGATTGGGACTTCCATGTCGTTCTTATGAGATGAAAAAGATGATGACAAATTTCAGCCAAAAACTCCAGCAGCGAGTAAGAGAAGACTTTGCTTCAACCCACCCTGAGATCCTGTGTCTGGCCATACAAGAATCACAACTCACCACAGAGAGCTGGCTCCACGTTGACCTCAGGGGCTTATAGTGAAAAACAACCTTGTCATCCAACTTCTGCTCTTGGGGCTCAGACTCTTCATCAGAATCTATGTCCAGAGCTTTTTCCTTATAGTTCTGATATAATACAGCATTTTCTGTCAAATAATAACAGTAGGTCAGTCACTGAAATAAAGTTAGTTTGGTTGCTTGCATAAAAATTTAAAGTAACATTTAAACAATGAAAGAAACCAAAGTGTCACTGTGCTGCTCACACTCCACGAGACAAAGATAGCATCTGATTTGGGCTGGACAATGGTGCAGTACAGTGACAATGGATCACTGTACCCAAAGAGCCTCCCAGACCGAATTAAAGAACAGATGTGGCCTTTGTCAAAAAAAAAAATAGCAAACAATTTTTTCTTCCTTGGTTTGCTGTACCCAGTTCCATAATTAACCAGCAATTAGAAAATGGGATTGTGTGTCAGTGGAGCATTCACTGATCTGCAGGTCTCACTATTTTCATGTCCAGGAAAAGCACATTGCCCATGACAACTTTTCTTCTGTCAACTTTACATACTGTCTTCACATTCCACTGTTTCCCAATTTCAGAGATCTGAGGTCAGAACTATTCTAAATAGAAAGTTAAAAGCTTGCCTGAGTAAGCACAAGAGCTATGAACTTTAAGACCAAATACACTCATCGTGTATTTGAGTTCTGCCATCATTAATTCAGTACTATCAATGGCACAGGAACACAGGCGTGGAGCACTCCTGCTGTTTCCCAACCTCCCTGGCCACACACCCCTTGCAACAGCAGTGAGCAAGGACAGGAATTCAACTCCACAAAAACCCAGATGCACGAAGCCATTAAGCAGGCAGGCTCTGAAAGGTACTTCTTAGATGGGCCATGCTTTGGATAATATCCAGTCTTTCCCAAAAGAGAAAGAAAAGAAATGCTGCTGCAGTCCCACACCTGGCTGGGTGGGTCTGTCCCACCTGCTCAGACCTACAGCCCACCCCAGTGCCAGACCAGGTGTGGCCTTTGGAGCAGCTCTTTGGGAAGGGTCTACGGAGTTTATACACTTTTAACAGAGGAAACTGTTACAGCAACTGAGTTCTGGGAGGCATTACAGAGAAAGTTATTAGCTGGGATCATCCAAGACAGAAAGGAGCCATTGGAAGAGAATCTAAAAACCATCACCAGGAGACAGTGTGAGAGGAGATAAAGAGTAGGAAAGGGGATGATGCAAAGAGAACACAGTGGGAACCTTTGAAAACAGAAACAAGAGGAAGGTAACACAGCAGCTGAGATAACCTCAAGGAGGCATTAAGCAGAGAGAAGCCAAGAGAGTAGCAGTTATTATAACAGAACTTCTGTGGACTCATCATAGCTGTTTTTCTTGTTGAAATATTGGGAAAAGCACCAAACTTGGCAAAGTCCAGAATTAATGAGTAACACAAAAATACAGATCCACAGACAGTGTTTTTCTGGAACTTAAACTTGAAGCCTAGGTAGTGAGAAAAGAAAATGCTTACAGAGTCCAAGGATTCACCCCAGCACCCTCAGCTGATGAGAAGGCAGAAACAGCTGTGTGAACCATCAGCCCAGAGCAACGACTCAGGTGTGGACTGCAGGGATGGCCCCCAAAGCCATAAGGGATCCACAGTGTCCTGCACCGGGGCAGAGTCTCAGGAACAGGCAGGAAGGCAGTCCCACATGGAGGAACCCACTGTGGAACTGCACGGAACTGTCCGGACTGAGACAAACACAGCCAACAGCTCACTTTTTGGGAGGGACAGGAGCTTAAGCAGAAAAGAAGCCCTTAACACACCTTTTTAGTCTGCCATTTTATAGCCTTTAAAATATCCCTAAGGTATGCCTAGTGCCAAAATTATGGTCCCATATAGCAGTCAGTTTACTGAAAACCAAGGTACTGAGTCTTTGACTCCATACAAAGAAGTGTGCAAAACGATCCTGAAGTTCATTTCCCTCGGGAGTTATTAGCAACAGAACAGGGCTCACCTTCCCCATCGAACGTCCCTTGGCCTTTCAGCATCTTCTTCAGATAATTTTAACAGAAAAGGGAGATATGTTAGAAGGAGGAGAATGCAAAATAATCACATTAACAAGAACTTCTGTTTTATTTAAGACTTGGGCTCCAAATCAACAGGCCCTAATCTGTAAACTTCAGGTGTTGGACAAGAGTTCAGTGAAAACAACTGTGTCACCACAGAAAGTGAAAAGCTACTCTAGTTTAATTTCTCTCATGCCTTGTTTATGTGTATTTTCCCTGTTTCAAAAGCACACTATACTGGCTTGAGAAGGGTTCAGTGAACTTGCATCTCATCCCACTGTCTCGGGGCTTTCCACGAAGGCACAGCACTGAGGCTGCCCTTCCACACTCTGCAAACAACCACCACTCCGAGTACTTTGTAAAGGAGCCTTCTGAGAGCACAACAAACCTCTGAAATAAAACAGCTGTTCTGGTGCAACAAGCCCCAGGGCCCAAGAGCCTATTTAATAAAACACTACTTGCAGAGAGCTCTGTAAGGACAGGACAGCGTCATGTCCTCCTATCTTAAAACATAACTCGCTCTTCTAAGTCTACTACCAAACCAAACCACCCCATGCTCCACAGCTGTTCACAGTTTCATTGATTTCCATTTCACCACTTGCAGTACTTTCACAGAAGTATCCACTACCATAATTTCATATTGGCTGAAAACTGCCATAAAGCTGATAATTATTTTAAAAGTTACAGCATCAGCTCTTGGCCTGTTGTACTTAATTACACAATTCCAAGCATTCCACAGAAATCTATGAATATGTTTCATACAGTTTAAATTATATTTAAAATAAGGAAATTCAATAGTACACTATGATAAGTAAAAGAATACTATCGATATATCTTTGTAATTTAATACACAAACATTCAATATAAGTCTACTACGAGTTTCTAAGGGATTACAACCAAGACTTAAAACCAGGCATGCCACTTTTACTTTCAGGCATTAAAATTAAGATACCCAAAATGATTTCTATCAATTTAAAAATCGGTGATTTAAAAAAAAAACTTCAAAAGTAATGTCTCAGATAGAGGAGTGAGGGAGGAAGTTCATTTTTCTGTCTCTATTATAGCATGAAGATTTTATTAAGACAATATCCTCTTTTTTCCCTGTTTATTCCTTTCTGGGACACAGGTTTTAAGCCAGTGGTTCGGTTCTGAAAACTGGCAGGAAAGCCGAGCAGGAGGCAGCCAGCAAAGGCTCTAAACCTCCTGGATTTCAATACAGCCGCATTCCTGCCATCCCCAACACTTCGCTTGGAAAACAGCATTTATAAGACTCACAGTAACTACGAAAAGTTTTGTGTTAGCAAAAAACAAACTGAAAAACCCCAGCACACATGGAAAATGCAGAATCAGCAGGCCAGGCTCCCGCGGAGCCCACACCCTCACCCATCAGCGCACCTTACCTTTATCCTCCCCAGGCTCGAGAACTTCTCTTTATCTTCAACCACCGCTTTCAGGATGGGCTGGGACATTCTGTTTTTCTTCTTGCAGTTGGCGGAGCCGTCCAGGTCCACGCCGCTCACCACGGCCCGGCGGTAGGACGTGGAGCGCAGCCCGCGCCGCAGCGCGCCCGGGCTTCCCGGGCCGCCCTCGGGCTCGTCCTCGGGGTCGCTGCCCAGGGGCAGCCGGGGGGTCTCCACCAGGCTGCGCACCTTGAGCCCCCGCTCGTGGCCCTGGGCCCGGCCCTGGGGCCGGCTCTCGGCCAGGCTGCGGGGGATCAGCTGCTGCGAGCCCACCCTGCGCGCCGCGGGGCTGTGCGTGCTCAGCAGCGCG
>VZRO01000190.1:709997-760686 GCA_013397915.1 Daphoenositta chrysoptera | reverse complement strand
CGGCCGGAGGCGGAGGCGAGAGCGCGGCGAGGCCTCGGCGGGAGCAGCCGCGCGTTACCGCGGGGCCGGGGGAGGAAAGGCGCGGGCAGGACGGGCAGCGCTTCCCCGACCCCTGCGATTCCCAGCAGCGACGGCTCCGGGCTTCCCGCGGCAGGGATCCGCGAGTGTCCTCCCGCGGAACGTGTTTGAGTTTACAGCTGCCACAGGGCCGAGGCGGCAGTGCCGTGCCCCGTGCCTCAGCTGTGCCGGCCCGGACAGAGGCCCCGCTGCCCCTGCACCTGCTGGTTCATTAGAGGCACCTGGCCCGCGGGGCCTGCTGCCACCGAGCTGGGGGAAAGCTGGGAAACAACCAGATTGGTCGTAAAAAACTGGACGTAGACAATGAATCTGCTGGGAATTCTGACAAACTACACCACCCTAAAAAACATGTGTCTGTAAAAAAGGTGATACTTGGCTGTGACTTTGGAACAACATATAGCTTAAACATACATCAAAAGAGAACAGAGTAGATTTAAAAAAGCAAAACAGAAGATATGCCCGTGTTTCTGTGCCAGGATGCGAGCTCTGCTCACTCCAGCAGACCAGCCAAGGGTCCCTGCACTCCTAGGAGGGGAGAGCTTCAGCACAGGAGTCCTGAAATAAAGTGACACAGACGTTTTTCTGCTCTGTTACATTCAGTAATAATTACAACATGCCCTTATTTTGCTATCTGCTCCTCTGAAATTAAAATCTGCCTCTGCTTCCACTGGAAAAAAAAAATAAGGATCCCTATGTTTTAAAAGCCATCTTTTAAATGCTTTAACTGCACAGGGAGCATTTACATGAGAAATTAGCACCTCTATTAAATGCCACATTGGCTAGGAATGAAAAAGACAATATAGAATGCTTCCCTAGTATTGAATGGCAAAGCTGAATTGTTTTTCAGGTTTGCCTCAAACGCAGGAAAGGCAGAATCTAGGTGTGACTGTGCTGTGTGTGACGAACCCCTCGGTCCGGCCCGCTGGGCGATGCTGGCGGCGCGGGGCTCTGCGGGCCGGCGCTGGCGGCCCCTGCGAGCCCTGCCCGGCCGGCGCGGTGCGAGCAGCCCCTGGTCACGGCTGAGCCCCCGCAGGACACAGCGCAGCGGCCGCGGGCAGGGCTCTGCTGCGAGAGGGCGCCTGGCTTTCAGTGCTGCAAGGTGCGAACGTGGTTTCTCTGCGGACTGGCACTGGAAGCGATACCCAGCGCTGCACACACCAGGGATGCAGCACACACCGGGGATGGGCTAGGGCTGCTGAGAGCTGGACACCTCCTGCGGGTGGAGGAGAGAGTTCTGGGGAGTGCTCAACAAAATGACTTGCTTATTTAAGGATGAGCACCCACTTAGGCTCCTGGCTGAACCTGAAGGGAGAAGGGACAGGAAGAAGATTGTTAGATTTGTAATTGTCCTCTCCATACTTGCAAGACCTGAATTTGCCAGACTTCATATATCACTGAATCAGAAAAAAAAAAAAAATCAGAGTAGATTGAAAGTACTTTCTTATCTTTTTAAATATATGAAAAATTTAATTTATACTGAGTCTGTTTAACAATCAGAAAAAAATAGAGAGGAAAATGTAAGGACAAGCCAACCCTGCGTACATGCACTTAAACCTCAGATGTATCAATTCTTCTGCCAGGAGAACCCAGTGAAACAAAAAATCTTGCTAAGAATCAAATTAAGCAACGCACAAGGAAATTAAAATGAACAAATGTGTATGTCCACAAATGAGACAAGGCTGCAAATTGCCACTTCATCTTCAAACAGCCAGAGCTGAAGGGAGAAGCTACAGGCAGAACCTAAGATGCTGGTTTAGTTGTCACTTGGGATTTCACAATGGATTATTTCTGAAATTATCTCTCAACTTTCCACATGCAACTACCAAGGAACTGGATATAGTTGCAGCGTATTACTTAACTCATAAATCCTAATTATTAATAACCGAGGTAATCAGCTTTTACAAGATTATTCTCTTGCACATACTTATTCACTGTGCTACAATTACAGGAATAATTTTGATTCCTGAACAGCCACCTCAGTGTTCCATTTCATACACAATAAAAGAGAAATAAAACCTTACAATAAAATTGCCATCATAAGAAAAGTAAAATGAACTCAGTAATTTAAGAGAAGAAAGAAATGTAAACGTGGTTATTAAGTACTCCTACAAAGCCAGGTCACTGTGAGATCACTGAGGCTCTTGTGTGGCAGTGCCCAAACCTGAGCTGCTCGGAGCCCAGGCAGGGCAGCGTGTCCTTCCCCAGGGCCAGATCCCTGCCCAGCACAGAGCCTGCAGTGCAGCACCCTCGGGATGGGGGGCAGGAACCTGCAGGGAAGCTTTCCACCCATCTTCACAGCACTCCAGTTAACCCAGATACTGACCTCGAGCATTTATGAGGGAGAGTTTTAAGTGAACCTCCCATTTCCCAGCCACAAGGCCTGAAAGCTGGTGTCAGGAGTTGGCACCAAACCAGAAGCGTTTCGATACCTGCCTGCAGCCAAACACTCCATGATATTCAGAAGCCCACGTTTATCATAAACAGCATGAGGCAGGTGGAGGTTCGAGGGTGTGCACAGATATGTTCAGTGGGCAATGTGGTTATTGCCTGAAAATCTACCAAGGAAAATGGAGGATTATTTATCTTCTCCCTACATCCATATCAAAAGCACGCTTTGCCTCTGTGCAATCAAAGAGCAAAACCAGCAGTGAAACCTGGCTTTATTTATGACCCAAATGCCTCATGTCTCAAACACAGTACTCACTGTTTGTGCCCTGTAGGATGGTTTTTGATCAGTGTAATCAGTATCATACTCTACATATTTTAGGTCTATGAAATACACCATTTTCTTCTCTCCAAATCAGTACAGCAGAATGGTATCTTGTCGCTCAGAACAAATGAGAGATTCTCTCAAGATAACAAGCCCACGAGTAATAGTCAGATTAAACATAGCTTTGGAAAGGTTACAGGGTTAAGTGTATACTTTTGTGTAAGATCTTAATGTAAAAATCAGATTTAAATGTTCATGCAGTAACTTACAGGAGATGTAAAAAAGACTCAGAGTTGGGACTGCTTTCTGGCAAAGAAGAGAAAAGGAAGAAAAGTCTTTGGACACTTTGTATGTTCAATTTCAGAACCATTTCACATGTTCCCTCCAGCTGCGGGCTGTCTCTGGTGTGTGCTGGGCTATAGCTCTTCGATCCTGCCAACACCTGTATGTGTTGGGCAAACACCGGTAATTCAGTGTTTCTAACTAAACTGACTTACTCTGTTTGCAGTGTCAGTACATCTTAACCCACTTTGATCAATCCTCTCTATCCCCCAGCCAGTTTTGGGGTGTCAGGAGGTGTGGAGCAGAATCTGTGCAGTGGAAGCTGCAGCCAGAATTCCCGTGCATGTGCTGTGAGCTGTTTCTTTGGAACCTTTCCCAAAGCCAGGTCCTGGCCATGTCTTGCAGCTTCAGAGCTGTGCAAGTGACCCTGGCTGCGGGTTGGGGCCCAATCCCTGCTGCCTCCAGCCTCCCCGGGGCATTCCCAGCACATCTGTGCCTCCCAGAGAGGGGAGGGCTGGAATGGCTCCAGGGGAAGTGCCCAGCTGCCGGTTAACCCCCGAAGGAATCGACTGTACGTCCCATCTGTATTAACTGCCAGCAAGGGAGCAGCAATATAAATAACATTGTTTTGAAACTCTTCTGTTTCCCTGGCTGTTCACAGGCAGCTGAAGAAGAGCCAGCCGTGCTCTGCTCAGAGCAAGTCTCTGTCCCGGAATTAGCATGCAGGGGCAAAAAGGCCCCTTCTGTCCCACAAAAACCCTCCCCAAGCACAGGAGTGACAGGGGTCACCACAAGCAAAGAAAAGACGAGATGTCAGTGTGACAGAGCCAGGCACTGGTGAAACCCTTCTGTCACTGGTTTCACTGCTTTTCCACGGATGTGAACCAAGGGAGTGGAGCCTCTTTCCAATGCAAGTAGCAGGATTTTCCCAAGGAGGACACGGTTACTCCAGCAACACAGGCAATCCCACAGCACTGCCAGCCACAGCACTCAGGAAGGGTCGAGCCTTCCAACCTCCTGCCCCCTCTTTATTCTCTCTACAACTCTATGTAGGCTGTGAGAGACTTTACTCTGAACACTGCTCAGCAAATTTTAACTGTTAATCAATCCAAGATGGCAGAAGACTTTTAATTACTCCTATTTTCCTCTTAATCGTTTTTTGCTGTTGCTAAAACACTCAGCAATAATAGAAAGCTTTGCAGCATTAACTAAAAACTTTTAGGGGAAAACCACATCTCATTGTACTGCAGGAATAAAGGACCTGGTAAAGCCCATGGAGCATCAAAGTTGAAACAAGATGCTGTTGTACTGCTAAACTGGGATGAAAAGAAAAAGAGTAAGAAAGAATGTGTACCCAAGAAACACAACTGAGGCCTGAAGTACTGCTGCTTCTGTCACTCTTGTCATGGAAGTTACAACTTCTTGTCTCTATTGTAAAAATAACTTTGTATTTGCTAATATTTAGACTGATATTACTTGTTTCCCAGCTGATTTACCAGCACTGTTTCCTGATCATGTCTCTCCCTTTACTGCCTCAGGGGTGGGTGCAGAGATTGTCTCCTGTGTGAGAGAAGGAGGGTACCTGGCAGTTCCATCATTTATAGAATTGATTGGGAATTTTCCAACCGGAAGTATTGGAGATTTCAATGTGTTAACCAAACTTTGTGTGTATTTCATATTTTGATGTGAAAAACATTTCCTGCCTCGCTTGAATTATATGTCCTTCTTTGGTTTTTCTTTTAATTTTCCAACACAGTTTATATCTCCCAATACTTTCACCAGTAAAACTCTCATAGGCTTCAAGGTAGATAATCAGGTCCAGTAGGATTAGGTCAGTCTAACATTAAAGTAGGTGATTTCTGTCAAAAGTTATTAAACTTTCCAAAAGTTATACCTATTTCTAATTTTTGTTCAGCAAATACAAAATGAATATTAAAGGAGAATTGTGAAACTGGGAAGTGTGTCCTTTCACCTCCAATTTAGTTATATACATTCTATTTTCCAGTTTTACAATTCCATTTGGAAATTCTGACAGTGAATTTCCTCTTGGTAATTCAAAGACCATTCTTTCCATAGGAGAACAGTTAAGAGAAAGTCCTAGAAAATGTAGATAAAAACTCTTTAATCTGATGACTGTAGTTCATAACATACTGCTATTTAAAGAGTTTGCGGGATTTCAAACATCTCCTAACAAAAGGATGGAGGCACTGCTTGCCATAACCGAAGACTTTTTGTGGTTGCCATTAGAAACTCAAACAAGCTGGGAGCCTGCACGGACAGTCTGTGCAGCTCAAGGATGGATTGCTGGGTCTGCTTTGTTCTCCCTGTGCACAGAAATGCCTGAGCAAGTGACAGGGGGACAGGGGGCAGGTCTCCAAAGAGCTTCTGCTTATGCCCTGAGTTTGGTTGATACTGGTTTTTTTGGTGTGTTTTTTTTGGTTTTTTTTTTTTTAAGGAATGAACATTCTGCCTATAGAGAAATTAAAAAAACAAAAAAGAAACCCAATAAAAAGGAGAACCCCAATGTTTTTTAATTTGTTTCCTTATTGATAGATAGTAATTTCTGGGTGTGGTACATCACTGCCACCGTTTGCAGAGAGGCTCCTGTTCTCAGCCCCTCTCAGGCTGTGGTTCCCCAGTGCTGTGGTGTCCCTGGGCTTGGCCAGCCCTGCCCTTCCTGGGAGGAACCCACTGCTGGCTGCTCGTCCTGGGGACTCCACAGGCCCCTCGGACTCTGCAGATGGGGCAGCTGCTGGGAACAGAGGCTGAGATATTTCAAACCTGACTCTCTTGGGTGAGATACATGAGCCCTAGGGAATGGCTTGCCTTGATTGCATGGCTCACCTCAGTTCTAGTTGACAAGGTAGAGATCAGCCAAAGGTTGGACTCCATGATCTTAGCGATCTTTTCCAACCTAACTGGTCTTGTGATTCTGTAATTGGGGTGATTTTAGAAACTCTGAACCTGATTTAATTTCAAACAAGTTATTAACGTGCAGTTATGTGCCAGGTTTCCCCTTTGCTGCATTGAGATGCTGGAATTTTATGAATGCCATAGCAACAGAATCAGAAAGGGAGGAAATCTGGAGTGCAAGGCAGGGAAGCTTGTGTCTGTGTTTCTCTAATGAGCTGAAGCTCTGAAGTGTGCCTTTCCCCCTTAAATTCCAGTTTCCCATTTGTACTCCCCACAGCCAGACTCCACGCCTCACTTGGCTGCAGTCCTTCAGTGGAAACTATGCATGGATGTGTGCAGAGTCTGGGCCTGCCAAGGGCTGGGGGACTTTCATTACGCACTTCAACAAGCCCAGGGTTTGGGCTGCATTAGGCCTAATTGGACCTAAATAACCACGAGTTTGACCGAATTCCCTGCTCTGCTTAGCGAGAGGCCTCTCTCATATTTCCTTGCCCCCCTGCTCCTTTCCTAAACATTTTGAAAAATTGGCACTTCTCTTATTATCTTTCCTCTCCAAGCTATTAAAAGTGTTCCTAATTCAATTCTGATCCTACTAATTAGCTCAAACACATTTTAATTAGTGGGATTTATTCTGCTGTTGGACATGCCAAAATTCAACCCAATGGTTTCTCTAAGCTCAGCTTCTTGAGTTGTCTCCTTTCCAGTGACAGCCAAGCTCTAATTTTCCAGCAGTCACTTCGGTGTTCTTCTCATTTGGAAATAATTTCTGTCATATTATCTAAGTCCTTTTTTCATCCTTCACCTTACCATGACTTATTTCCTGACCTATCACACAAAACAGAGTTGAAATTCTAGACCTAGTAGTGCTGAGGAGGACAAAAGGAGAGGGGACCTGTAAACGACAATATTGCAGGAGAGAAAGGCCCTTCAACTCAAACAGCAGCAAGTCAGGAGCAGTGAGAGTCTGAGAATTCATACAGCACTTCTAACAAGACTGAAAAGAGAGAGAAGAGGGGGGTAGAGACACTCACTGAGCCAAAAACAGATTCCCAAAAGAAAGGAACTCTGGTTTCAAAAGGAAGGGAAAAAAATGAGTGAATAGAGCAAGTTCTGCTTTGCCAAGGCCTCTGATGCAGCATGGCCAGTGCACTCTGCCTCTGCAACAAATCTGGCTGAGACCATTCATTTTATCAGTGAAACAAGTCCCCACAGACAAAACAATTTTATTGCTTTTTAGTTGGTTTCAAAATTAGTCATGGACTGATTTCATTCCTTGAATCAAACTGAAGGTTATCAAGACCTTGCAAAAGGCTTTCTTCCATAGAGGCAGGGCTGGACCCAAAATAAGCAGAAGCCTTGCCCAGCATCATTGCCATAGAGAATAAACTGGTTTATAAATGTTAATAAAGAGTTTAAATGCTTTTCAAGTTACTCTAACAAGACTTGGCACGAGAGCCATGCAGAATGATTTCTTCCAGCAGATCAGCTGGCTGACGTGGGCCCGGCACGGAGCAGAGGCTGGGCAGGGTCCTTCCACATACTTTACCTAGTTGGGAAGAGCTGGAACAGGCAAGAGGCCCTCTCAGAGCATGAGGACACACTGCTCCGAGCTCCACTGGCTTTGCAAAATCAGCCAAAGTGCCTTACAAGTGCCTTACAAGTACCTGCAACGCCAAGGGCACGCGGCATCCCCGTGGTGGCTGTGGAGACAAAAGAGGAGCTGCCCCGAACGGCCGGGACAGCTCCTCCCGTGTCTGCAGGACCCAGCAGGGCTGGCCGTGCTCTCTGGGGAGCTGAGAAAATCCTCTGGAAGGACTGAACCCCCACAGTGCCTCCACAGCACAGTGACAGTGCTCTGTGGCTTTCTAAGTGATGGGAAGGAGCCTGTGGATTGTGATTCCTGTTACAGCACTGCGCATATTTGTGCATGGTCTTACTGTGCTTTGCATTTCACTCTTACAGGCTGCTATTATATATTTTGTATGGAGGGCTTTTTAATGTTGAATTATGCTCCTCTGGGGTATAGAAGACAAAAGGTAGGAGTGGATTAAGATACCAGGCACACAGCAAGAACATTTCTTTCTCAGAAAATGTTGCCTGGCTTCTTCCTAGCTAGTTTTGTGCTGTTAAATACCTCCGGATTCATCTGTGGTGTCAAAGTGCTTTTGTTTCATTTACAGTTTTACTCAGTTTCTCAGGAGATGAAAGGGAAATAAAGTGACTGAAAATGTTTTCAAATGCAGTCTGAAAGCAAGAGAAACCTTTTGTTTCATTGCTTGGAAACCCGAAAAAGAGAACTGCAAGGAGCAGTTTGCCTGTGAGACTCAGTGCTTCCTGTTCTTCTTGTTTCTGCATGTTCTTTCTCTCTTAAGAATTTAGACAAATAAGAAGAGGGACACTCGGCCGCTGGCATGCTCTGCCCCGGGGTGCTGAATTCAGCTGGCACTGCCCAGGCCCCGTTCAGCACCTCCCCGTGCAGTGTCAGTGCAGCCACGGATAACATTCCTTGGGAATGCTGTGATGCACATTATGGTCCCGTGTTTTTCAGTGATAAAAGCCAGACACTAGAAGGAAATAGAGAACACATTTTTCCCACTAAGACAGAAGAGAAGAACATGTGTTACCAGCCAGTTTGCTCAGCTCAATACCTACTTCCTCTGTATGATAATTTATCAATTCTTCAAGTAGCAAGATAACCAAAGGACATGATTCAGTCATCTCACCGTGAGTTATATGGGCTCTTTGAACAGAGCAATTATTTTAAGCTCAGAGATGTTAAAAATCAGATAGAAATGCTTTCAAGAGGTGAACTCTCATGTGCAGAGGGGAGAGAATGTTCATTTATATAAAACAAGATTTTTTTTCCATCCAGATATTTCTGTGGATTTTCCTGGGTGCAGTTTGGTGTGTACCTTGTGGACTCCTGTGACTTGGCAACAACCGCACAATAAAGCTCCTGGAAAGGAATTTGGTCTGACATTGCAGCCTGAGCCTGGCACAACCCACACCTCTCCCGTTGTGCAATGAAGGATTCCTAATGTCCCAGCTCCTTTGGAAATGCTCCTAAAGGAGTTTGCTAATTTAGAATTCATTTTTAAGCTAATGCCAAATTTAAGTTTGAATCAGTAATAATGATAATCAGTAATAATAATAAAAATGAAGTTGTTTGTGTCCGGCTGGGATGTGAGGGGAGTCCTGCAGCTGCTTCAGCACTGACCTTAGGCCATCAAGGGAAACAGCAAAGTGCAAACCATCACCCACTAGAAAGAGTGGAACAGCTTTTTTTTATAGCTTCATTTTCTTAGTGGGATAAAAATAAATAATTTCTTAGAGGAACTAATGATCTGAAGAACAAAACAGTAACTAAATGGGGTGTTTTCAGATCATAAAGCCATGCATACTTGTACCCTGATCCTCTTTACTTTGCTGTTGATGTTTAACTTGATTTCTATCCATGGTAACACTCACTGCAGCACCTCAGGGCAGGAGGAAACTGGAACAGCCATTTTTTGCATTGCTAAAAGCCCTCAGCCCCAAAACATCACAAGAACTGGAAATACTCAGGTTCTATCTGAAGGCAGAAACACTGACCAATGACAACACCAGTCCCTGCTGTGCGTGTTAACCACTGCCCAGTGTCCCCAGGGCTGCAGGCCCAGCACAGCACCCGGCTCCCTCAGAGGGCAGAACCCAGCTGCTCTGAGGGCAGAGCCCGGCCTCTCCAAGGGCAGAGTCCAGCCTCTCCAAGGGCGGAATCCAGCCTCTCCAAGGGCAGGGTCCAGCCTTTCCAAGGGCAGAATCCAGCCTCTCCAAGGGCAGGGTCCAGCCTTTCCAAGGGCAGAATCCAGCCTCTCCAAGGGCAGAGCCCAGCCTCTCCAAAGGCACAGTCCAGCCTTTCCAAGGGCAGAGCCCAGCCTCTCCAAAGGCACAGTCCAGCCTCTCCAAGGGCAGGGTCCAGCCTCTCCAAGGGCAGAGTCCAGCCTCTCCAAGGGCAGAATCCAGCCTTTCCAAGGGCAGAGCCCAGCCTCTCCAAGGGCAGAATCCAGACTCTCTGAGGGCAGCATCCAACTGCTCTGAGGGAGGCTCCTCAATCATTTTAACAGGTTTTGCCTGTAGCACAGGATGCAACAGGGTGTCCAACTACAGCCAGCCAGGGATTGAGAGTTTAAAAAAACATTCCCAAAACTCCTGAGAATTCCAAGGGAAATATTTAAGGCAGAAGCAAGAGACATTAGAAAGGACAGCCAGCTGCAGATGCTCTTATCCTTGTGAGTAAAAACCTAGGAATACTTTAAATACTCCAGATAGTTATGACTGGGCAGCAAACACCACAGCAAAGATCTCTTTGTTTTAAATAAATCATTAACAGAGCAGCCCAATCACAGTGATAAAAGCCACACTGATATTCTTGGACTAAACTCCCTCACTGTAACTGTCCATCCAAAACTAAAGCTGCAAAAACTGAGACGCTTCCAGTAGGGGAAAAAAACACATAAAGAACAAGCTCCTGGGACACAAAGTTTGGAAAGCTGATCTTTGAAACACAGGAGGTTTACAAGAAGTATGTTGTATTATAGCAAAGGAGGTCTGCTCTAAAATTTCAGTCCAAAAATAGCCTTTCTTACGGAGTCCTACTCTGAGTAAATACATAATAATAATATAATATAATTAGAAACCTTTCTTTGTCCTTTGCACAGTCAAACTCTAATTCTTAATTACCCAACTGATTTAATCCATGGTTATGTCTTCAGAAACAAAAGTGTGTTAACAACAGTCCATACCTGGTTTCATGAACTCCTTGCATTATTGCACCTGGAGGGATTTAGGTACCAATATATTTGGCATTCTTTACACTGCTCCTATTTTGAACCAAACAGGTTTGTGGAGGAAAAGAAAACTAATAAAAATAAGTCTTACTCAGTTGTCCTGTCTTTTATGTCACCACATACACAGGTCAAACACAGCAAGGAAATAAGTCTTCAGTTTAAATATCTGCAGTTTTTATGTGGAATTCTATACCCCCAGGAAACTGATATGAAAAGAGAGAAGGTAATGATAAGGAAACCCCTTTTTTCCAGTCTCATGCATCTCAGTCCTGCAGGACCTTGCCTTTCTAAACCCCATACAAATAATTTCTTCCCACCATGCTTCAATTAATGCACAGTTTTGAACAAATTAGAGCATCGGCTGGCAGTCCCTCTGCTCCTGCACAGGTCATGTCTGTTTAACAAGATCAGCCTGGACTGTCCCAAATCTGCTCATTCACCATGTTTTCATAAAGCACAATTGTAGCTCTTTCCTTCCTTGGCAGAAAGCTCAAAAGAAGTATGGCCTTAATCCATTAAAAACATTAAATCACATTTGTAGATGGTGAGCCCTTAGCTCCATCCCTGCCATGGGAATCTCATTGATGTGCTAACACAGGCCTTGTTGGCAGCCCTCACCCTGCTCAGGAGAGGCCAGGGGAGCTGGGGACAAACAATGTCCCCATCCTGATTCTCTCAGCAGAGCCAAGGACAGGGTGAATTCCCCATCCTTACTCTGTCAGTGTGTAAGGGAACTGTGGCCACCGTTCATACCAAGGGTGCTACACCCTGGCATTCAGCACAGAAACAGGGAGGAGGGATGCATTATTTGGGGATGAATATGAAACACTGCTTTTGTTCAACATAATTCCATTAAGGAACTACTTGGGCATTTTAGGCACATTATTAGATATCTATGTTTATATGTACAAATGGACATCTTGTTTTCCCTAGAGAAAAGGGAGCAAGAGAAAGGCACACAGAGGGGACCAGGGACAAGGACAGTGCCACTGCACTGGGAGATGCCCCCAAAGCTGGAAGGGCAGAACCAGGCACATCCCGTTAAGCAGGAACAGGGCTGCTGGAGGAGCTATGGAGGATCTGTGTGGAAGGATCCAAGAGACCCTTCAGGGCTGTAAGAGCATTGGAAAGTCCCCTGCGGAATGAGGGAGTCCCAAGGGAAGCAGGGCTGGAAGGGGAGCTCTGGCTCTGTGCCCACTCAGCTCTCCATTCCTTTACCTGGCACACAGCAGTGCCAGGCCTGCTGCTGAGCAAGGGAAACTTAATGCAGGTTCTTTTCTTCTTTTAGCACATGTATTTCACTAGTCTCATACCTGCGTGTGCTTATATACTCCCACAAACCTTCATTAAAAAAGGAATCCCTCTGTGTCAGGTTCTTTCTCCCAGCCCTTCCCTCTGCCCAGCTGAGCTGCCTGCCGGGGGTTTCCCAGAGCAGCAGCTCATGGACAGCCCATGGCTGTTGGGGAAACACGAGCATTCACAGCTGACCTGTCACTGACAAAGAGCCGGGGGTCCCTTTACCCTGGGGACTGTTCTCCATTGTCCCACTCCCTCCCAAAGGGGATGGATATTTCTCTCATTTATGCAAAGGGAGGACAGGCAAATAATGAATCCCAAAATGGGTTGTTACTTCAGAAGCTCCCAGTAACCAGAGGTGATGCCAGGATGGCTGTTCCCAAAACGCACAGAGCTTTGCACAGGGCTGCAGCACAGGACAGCAAATGGAAAGCAGCCACTGCTCACACATAAAAGTTCCTGTCAAGGCAAAAGAAAAGCTTAGCATGGTTTTAGTTCTGTATTTAAAAAATACAGTAGGGAAAGCTCTTCACAAAGCTAAACAGAGGCAGCTGAGCTGGCAGCTACAACAGCCCCATATCAACGAGCTTGGAACAGGCCCGTTCTGAATCCAGTAGATGAAAGATTGCAAGATATTATTTTTTAAAGATCCGTTTCTCCACCAGGCCATGCACCATCATTTCACTCCCACATACTTCACATTTTGTCCATTCCCGTTTTCAATGGAGAAGTGAAAAGACTGTTCTGAGAAACCAAAATGGAACAGAATAGATTTAAATGTGCCTTTGTGATAAACACTATTCAAGACTGTTCACTCAATAATGAGTAAATTATAAAAGGAGTCCTTTTTAAAAAATAATCACATGTAGGGATAATCACTATGATTCTTAAACAACTTAGGAATTATTTCATACATTTCAATACCTATTAAGGGTAAGACAGAGAGCAGAAGTGCCCTGCCTTGAAGATTCATTTATTTTATAAGTCACTGCTAAACAGACACTGTGTCTTACAGGGAAATGGATGCGGTGGAACAAAACATGACTGGAAAGAGACTGTCCAAGACATGGAAAAACAAGTGAAGAACAGGCAGTTCCAACTTCTGTATCCACAGGCCAAACCCCAGTCAGTGAAAATGAACAGATGACTTAATCACTTTAGTAAATAAGGGCTCTGTTTGGATGTCCTCAGTTTGAGAGAAAGTTCCTGTCAGGCTCCTTGCTTTACCCTCTGCCCTGGGTGCTTCAGTGCAGGGCTCTGCAAGGCAGCAGAACGAGCTCCAGCAGCAGCTGCAGGCCACCAGCCCTGTCCATCCTCTCCCCAGCCCTGTCCATCCTTTCCCCAGCACCGTCCATCCCCTCCCCAGCCCTGTCCATCCTCTCCCCAGCACTGTCCATCCCCTCCCCAGCACTGTCCATCCCCTCCCCAGCACTGTCCTTCCTCTCCTGAGCACGGTCCATCCCCTCCCCAGGGCAGATGGGGCCCTTTGTTGGGTAGGTGGCCCCGTGGTGGCCCAGGCCACGGAGCACGGTCTCCAGGCTACAGGAGGTGCTGTTCATGCATCAACCAAATCCAGGCTGACTGTGGAACAAGTCTTCTGAGTTTCATCCAGGGCCTGAGCCAGAGGACCAGACCTCCTTGGAACCATTGAGACACCAGTGTCCAGAGGTGTGTGTGCCACTCCGTGTGTGCCACTCTGTGTGTGCCACTCTGTGTGTGCCACTCTGTGTGCCTCTCCCAGAGCGGGTGGCTGTGAGGGACCTCAGCCAGTGCTGAGCACCAGGCAGGTGTGGTCGCAGCCCCTGAGGGCCCCTCAGGGAGCTGCCCTGTTCTGTGGACAAGGGGATGGACAGAGCACAGCAGGACACGGGCTGGAGTGCCCAGCAGCTCCTCCAGCTCATGGAAACGTTATCAGGTGCTGGGAAGTTTATGGAGCTACATGAGAAATCCCACCGGAGTTGCTTCAGAGAATGGTTTCACCACTGCCCTTTCCTTGCTAGCAAGAGCAAAGGGAAAATGTTCTTTCCTTCTTTGCCTTGCTCCAGGATGCTCTGGCTTGCCCAGTGTCCAGCCAGCAGCCCCATCCCTGCTCAGCACCCAAGCTGTCAGGGCCACACCACCCACGGGGCGGATTTGTGTGCAAGGAATGACAGTGACTGGGCAGCTCACAGCCTGCTGTGCAGGAACAGACACTGGCATCTGGGACACCAGAATGCAAGGCCTACTAATCCTTTATTTCTTTTGCAGTCAAATTCTGTGGAAGATAAAGAGCTGAAGTTGTTCATGACTTACATTCCTAGACTGATAAGCTTGTTTCCAACCAACCTTTACAAGTCTCCAGATGAAACTGTAGTGTGACTAAAACTTTGAAGGTGGAAAAAGTGTGAAAGTGGTTGACCTTGGTCATTGGTTCCCCTAGTAGCAACAGAGGAATTACATTCAATCTTTTTTTCACCTTGTTTTACAATATATTTCAAAAAAGAGCCTTGCAGCAGGAGAAATGTGAAAAGCAAATGGAGAAAGTTAGATTTCCCTGTCCTTGAGGAGATAAAATTCAGCAAAGCCAAAGTGACTCTGGTTAAACTACTGGATAATAAATGGATAAGCCTTTCTCCCCAGTCTCGCTGGAAACTTAAGACTCATTCTTAACAGCATTTTTCGTTTGTTTTTAAAAGCTGCCCAAGCTAAATTCACCGAGGTTTTTCTGCATCTGACTGATCTCACCTGGAGACAGATGATAAATAAGAGTCCATCAAAGAGTCCAAAATCTGCATTCCTAATCAGGCTAAATTACTGCTGACCCAATCCCATTTCAGTTCTGCCCACATGAAATAGAGCTTCAGCAAAGACACCCAGTGCAATAATTGCTATTAGACATTAATTATTAGCTATTTTCATTTTGCAGTGTTTTGCAGGGACAAGCATTCACCCAACCAACAATTAAATCACTTGCAAGACCCCAGTTTGTAAGAGATAAACCAGTTTTAACAGACCCCACAAGCAACATGTGTATGATTTGCAAAGACGTCGACTGACCCTGAGCTCCAGACACAGTTTTTTCTCACATTGCTTTTGACTCCTGAGATGCCTCATGCACACTGTCCTTATCTGTTCCAGCCTCCCATCCCGCATTCCTGCTCCATATTCCCGAGGCTGATGCCTACCACTGCACAGACAGGGAGGGACGGGCTTTTCCTGGTTTCCCCTTTGCCTCCCCAGCAATCAGCCGCCGTCCACGGCAGTTCTGGCGCCGTTCCCTCCTGGAAAGCCATCCACAGGCAAACCCCTGCACGAACCGGCTGTGCCCCAGATTCCTGCCCCCAGCAAAACCCCGTGTCTGGTCTGGGACCTTCCTGCCCCCTCCCTTCTCCGAGGCTGCTGCGAGAGCCTTCGCAGAGAGCTTTCAGCACAAGTGCTGATCAGTGACAGTTCAGTGACAGTTCTTACAGACCAGGGTGTCTTTGATACGAGAACTTAAGGAGCAAACCAGTGAAAGGCAGTTTGGATGAATCACTGGAGAGCAGTACCCTGAGATTTACATTTCAGACTCCACTTAAGGAGCAATTCCTCTGGTATTCACTGCAGTATTTCAGCTGTGATGAACACACGTGGCATTAATAAGAAACACAACAGACTGTAACAAGAGTCCCACTGCTGTCAATGCAGCTCAGGAGAGTAAATAGAAAACAGTTATTTGTAGAAACACTAAATCATAACGAGAGTATTCAAGAGCCTGTGACAGAGAAAGCTGCACAGTTTATTACTGGACTTGGAGTTTATATGAACCCTCAGGCAAAGATAAATAAACCTCGTGGCTGGGAGCTGGGGTGTGGATCAGCCTGCTCGATCCGTGTGTCCGGGAGGTTGGGAGAGCTGCTGGGGGAGCCGTGGGCTGATGCTGGGGCCAGCACGGGCCCAGCATGAACCTGAGCTCCTGGTCAGGCTCCAGCCTGTGGAGGACACCACATTCAGATAACATATCACACATTCTTTGTTATATCAAAAAACACCAAACCAGCCCTTTGATAGGAACTGGGCCCACAAGAGCAGCAGCAGAATTTCACAGAAGGAGTGAGCTTGAAGGAAGGCTCAGAGATGTGTTTCCAAGGAGAACAGAGGAGCTGCCTTCCACGAAGAGGCATGGATGTATACATTGGAACTGACATACTTGTTCCAAATTTGCAGTACTGATCAAAGGGTTGACCTGAAAAAACATCCCAGAATTTCTTCTCCCCTGTAAATTAGCAAGCTTCCTTTATTCAGTTGTACTTGATTGTTTGTGGGAAATGCCCTTTATAGCAAATAGGAAGAACACTGAATAAAATTGTCAGAATAATGCTGTCTGTCATCTCTTGCCTTCCCAAGGCTGTCAAAAATGAAAGTGTTTAGCATATATAGATCACTGGAGCATATTAAAACTGTGAATTTTGGTTTATCTACAGACTATCTCTTTAAAGAGGCAGCTGAGAGCCCCAGCACTTTGAATAAAGCCTCCAGGAGCATATTGAAACAAATCTCTACACCACCCTTTGGAATTCAATCTGTTCCAAGTCAGGTCGCAAAAGAACCTTCTTATTTTCCTTGTGCCTAGAGAGAGTTCAGCACAGGGCCAAAGGAGAAATGGTTAGAAATATTAAAAAGGGAGAGGAAATAAAAAAAAAAGAAAACAAAAATCTCAGGAGAGCAGATCCTAGAAATACTGAAGTTTAAAGCCTGAGAATTGGCAGGCGTCCAAGTAACATAGTGGAGAGACGGGGGGGATTGCAAGGAATTGGCAGGCAGACAGCACGGGAGATGCCAAGTGAGAGCTCACAAAGAGTGAAATGAGTCAGAACCTAGAGAAGGAGATGTGAGAAAGAAAACTCAGCACAAGGGAGAAGGAGGGAAAGGAGACACGATCCAGGACTTGCAGCTTCAAAATGTTGGACAGAAATAACTGAAAAACCCCGATTCTCCAGATTCAATCTGGGTTGTGGCAGAGAAAGGCAACAGCCCGAGGTGGCGGGGCACACAGAGAAAAGCGCTTGCAGGGAACCAGGATAAAGCAATAGTCCAGAGAAGGCAAAGGAATCAAAGTCCAGAATCCCTCCTGGGAGGGGGAGGCGCAGGTTTCTGTGACCACTTCTGTCCTTATCTCCAGGCTTTGCTATGCAAAGTGAGGCAGAGCTGCAGCGATGCTGCTGGAGGGAGGGAGGAACAGATTTAACAATTCAGAATTTCTAGAAATTCTGTTGGCTTCATAGGAGATTTCAGAAAAACCTGCAAGTTTAGACTCCATATGAAAGTTGTGCTGCACATGACTCTCAGCCAGTCATGGCTTTATTTCTGTCTCTACCTGCTTGCCACGGTTAAGGAGCAGAGCCTTGCCTGCTGAGAAAAGGCAGAGTCCTTGCTTCAAGAGAGATTTAAATATAAAAGTATGTGCCACTTGCTTTGGTATCTCTGCAGCATCTGCTCTTCAGCTGTGACCTGGGCACACAGGTAGCACATGGGTGCTCTGTGCTGTGGCTCACCTGAAATCTTGAGCAACTTCCAGTGCGCTCACCTTCCCTCTTTAGGCTCTGACCTCTGGTGTCCCATAACCTGCAGTCACCAGACAAGGATACATGCTGAATCTTTACGCTGAAATAATTAGTGCAATCTTTTTATTATTCGTGCTCACTAATTTTGATTACACAGGTAACACAGGCAGCTGTAGTCAGATCCAGCAGCACTGCACACGGAGGCACATGCACACATCCAACACAAACCACTCAGTTCTAATCCCAACAACTTCACTACCTTCTCCCTTCACACCAATTTTCTCTTTTGACACAAAGGTGTTGTTTTAACATCTTGCATACAAGTACGCCTGGCTCACTCTCTAAGCAGCAATTGGGGCAGATAAGAGTGAGTGAGTGGGTGGGTGTGGAGGAGGCCGGTGGGTTGCTCTGGGCTCCTAAAGCTGGCTGAGCTCACAGCTCAGTGTGACAGAGAAGAAAAGCCAGACCCAGTGGGTGGGTGTCAGACTGCTCAGACTTGTCAGAGATAAGGCCTTGACACCTGGGAGCTGCTGAGGACGAGGAGCAGCCGAGCAGAGAGCTCTGCCCCGGCCCGGCTGGCGCAGGGGAGCCCACGCGGGTGTCAGTGGCACCTGTACCCGAACCTCAGGCTAGCAGTGCTGGCATCCAGAACCTTGGGATACCGGGACATCTGCAAACACAGCAAGCACTTGCTGTCCCCTTTCTCCAGGTGGAACACCAGCTCTTGCCTTTGTGCCAACCTGAGCACACACAGAGGTGCACACTCAGAGCGTTCCTCAAGGCAGGAAACCCAAAGCTGTTACAGAATAGCCACCAGCTGCTATGTGTGGTACTGTTCCCATTTCATACATCACATAACGAGTTTGCCATATAAAAATCATCAGAATAAAGGAAATTTTTTGAAGAATATTTTTATAATTAATTTTGATATTTCAGGGGAAAAAACTCCCATCTTTTTGTGACTTTTTTTTTTTTTTAGAAAATATGAAGTGATTTTGATTTTTTACAGTGTTTTAGAACACTTGAGACTGTAGCAAGCTGTCCACAGGGCTTTTGTAAAGAATAACCAGTTTCATACATCTTATATTCACTGTACAAAACAATGAACCCAAAGGTAACTCACCATTTGGCCACATCCTGGGAGCTAAAACAGAGACGGGCACACTGGTGTCCTGTTTGTAACTGGGGCTTCCTGAACCAGGACCTGTCCAGGTTTAAAACTGGTCACGTGAGGGATTCCCCCACCCCAGTTTCTGGCAGGGTCCAGAATAATTTCCCCAGTTGTGTGGTTTTGTTAAGAACTACACAGAGCAGTATCATGGAACTTGCTCAAAACCCAAACCAAAGTGACTGTGCCATAAAACAGGCTGGTAAGCTGGGATAGATTTGGGACATCAGCACCAAACACCTCAGGGGGAGCGAAGCAAATCACAATCCCAGCTTTAGGAAAGGCAAAGCCTCTGGGATTTTTATTGCTTTTGGTGAAAATTAAATAAAGGCAGTAAAGCTCTTAAAAGAACAGAAAGCTCATGGCAGAGTGTGGCCTCACATGTTTATCCCATGTCTCCAGAAGTACTCGGAGCATTTGCCATGTGGAAAAGCAAGCCAATCATCTATTTTTAGACTCACTTGATTCAACACATATGGACTGAATTTTGTTAGAAGTAATGACCTTCTGATGTAGTTATTGCAAGTGCCACTAGACAGAGCTGTTCATCTGGTTTCTAACCTCAGAAATATTTATGAGCCCAGTGATGTGCTAGAAATCCAGGGGGAGTTTGTATTACAGACTCCTTCAGAAAACTGGCACATGCCTGTAACAACTGCCTGGCATGTGCAGCTGGGGTGTAGCTTTGGCACACACTATAAATAATCTCTTCACTGGAGCTGAGAGCTGCATCTGCCCCTTATGAATTCTCTGGTCTCTCACCAAGAGCAAGTGATAAAGAGATGACAGATGAAAGAAAAAATCTGGTTTTCTTGGTTCAACTACAGTGTATGTGTTGAAAATGAAGAATACACCTGGAGATTTAAAAGTGCTGTGACAAGTCCCTGATTGTGGAGTTACTGTCAAAGACATTTTACCAGAATTTGGGAAAGGCTCAAGTAACAGTACCTTTGGAAAACAGAGAAGTTTTCATTCCAGGTAGGGAACATGCATACAGACAGTCCTTAAGGGAGTGCCAGTGGACTGGACTCAATGATTAGAACAGTGCAGGTTGTTCAAACCCAATATTGCAGTTAAACACTAGGTAATGCCTGACTGTGGCTGGTGCAGGATTGCCCAGTACTGCCCACCAGGTAATGCAGAAATCACCCAGGAACTTAAATGCTTGGAGCTGTGCCGGTTGATAGCATCTAATTATCTGCTCTTTTCTCATAAATTTAAGGTAAACCACATTTTCTTTAAAGAAAAGCAAGGCATCTTTTGGAAGGAAGCAGAGAGAGATCAGCATTAGCACTAGTTCTCCCAGGCTCACCCCTGATTTGCATGACAGGCAACCCGAAGCAGGAATTTCTGGAATTTCTGCAGCTGTAGCTGCAGCCTTGATTTCCCCTTGTGATTGGAGTTGAGCAGCTGTGCAGGCACAGCCAGCTCCAGGCCAGCGGCACAGAGCAGGGCTGGCGGAGCATTTTCAAAGGTGTTGGTTCATGTCCCTGCTGCTCCCGGGTGTGCCATTCAGGTGCCATTTCTGTGCCAGGCTCAGCGAGTGCTGAGGCAGGTCACGGCCTCTGCCGGGCAGGGACCCGCTAAGGATATGCAAAGGCCACAACAGGGCTGAACCTGCCCACACATCACACCTCAGGACCTCAGTTAAAGTCTTTGTTGGTTGAGAACAAGCCCGTGGCTCTTTTTTCTCACTGACTCAGCTAACTGACTGCCGCGGGTCTGTTCAGTCAGCCCTTGCCCTGGTCCCGCACTGGAGTTTCCCGCAGTCAGCTGCTCTCTGCCAGTCACCCTCCTGTCACACTGCATCCTGCTCAGCAGTGACTGGAGGTGAGATAAAAGCCCCCAGGCTGACCCGGGGTTCCGTACCCTCCTGCACAATGCCACAGGTGGCTGGATGCACGGCTTGGTTTTGCTGTGCCCGCTTTATCCCCGCCCCAAAGCCCAGCCGTGCCCAGTCCGGAGCCGCTGTGCAGGGAGGAGCAGGGCTGGAGCAGGCAGTGGCTCCTGCTCTCTGCCCACTGGGACAGCAGGGCTGAGCTCCACCTCCTACCCTGGGCAAAGTGCAGGGGCACTGCCCAGACACTAGCACATTAATCCAGAGTCATTTAGGAGTTGCAATTTCCAGTTACTAATTATTGCTGTAAAGCTTCTGAACTCAGTGGCATTTCTTGCACCTACGGCCTCCTTGCATCTTGCTGAATTTTGAAAGAACTAAGGGGTTGGTTATATCCACGTGGAGATGAGAAAAAGGAAACTATGATGCCTTTGTCAGTTCCTCTGATGATCTCTGGGCATTGGCAAAGGATTAGTCAGGTTTTGAAGATGTGTGCAGCAGAAAGAAGCATCAGCAGATGTGTAGGAAACACTGCAAGGAAGATTCAGACACGGATACACAGCCCAGAGGTTGAGCACCCCTGTTCTGCTTTATTCCAGCTCATTCTCCCTCTGGGACAGCTCAGTGGAATTACGTCAGCAATTTAACATTCCCTGCTATGCCCAGGACTTGCTTTCCTGAAGTTCAGTTCTGCTGTGGGACTTCATTGAGGCCATGAACTCCGGATCCTTGGATTTCGGTCACAAGGATGCAGTAGAAAAACACAAGAGGAGATGAAATCACCAGCAATATTAATGTTGGCCTCCTGTCACTTAGCAGGAGACAAGACAAAAAGGCTCAAAGAAGGGCCCATCTTTCTCCCCAGAGACAAGAATGGAAACAGGGCAAAGCACTGACTGTTTTGTATGGTGCCCTGAATGTCCCCAAACCAGTGTCTGAATGCTGTTGAGTACAGGGATGCAAGAAACCACAGAGCCATGGAGATGGTAACTGCTCTGAGGCAGATTTCACTTGAATGGAAACCAAGGGTTCTTGAAGGCAGAGCGATGCCATAGGAACCAAGAATTCCTTCTTTTCACAAGTGCCCACAATGGCTTGGTGGCTCAGATATCCCCCACTGCTACATGAGAGTGTGGTGGGGAAGGAGATCACCAAGCAGAGCAAGAGAGAAGGCATCAGGCTGGCCACATGCATCCCTGGCAGTGGGGAGGGTCAGCAGTGAGATCACTGGAGATACAGGATGAGGCTGTGGGACAGAGTCTTTGGGAATATCCTGTTTCCTGTAGGATGCAGCTTTCTTTTCACAGAGGCTGGCTTGTGGGGCTGCATGCTACAACTGGAATGAGACAGCCTGGGATTTGCAACTTCAAAGGGAAAATCAGACACACCTCATGGATGACATGAGGAATGATGACACAAAGGTACCACAGCAAGGACAGTGTCGCTGCCCTGGTGACAACCACATCTTCCAACCTGCAATCTATGACTTCAGTTCCTGTGCTCATGTTGGATGTTGTTATTTCTTTTGCTCTTCATAGAGTCATCCAGCCCTGTGTGGCCCTTCCTGCTTTCTCAAAACCTGGCAAACAATAAACCTCCAGCAAAGACAGTGTGCCCTCATGACCTTTTGGCCTGGACTGGAAGATCACTTAACCCTCGTCTAAATGTGATTCTTGGAAACATTTAGCAGTCCATGAACCAAGAAGGACTTCTTGTAAAACCAGCCTTTGTTTTTTACCATGAGAATGTGTTTTTTAAGGAAACACAACATTTTTTGGGCAAGAAATTATGTAAATATTGGCTGACAGTGTCATAGCAGCAAATCTGTGCAGATACTGGCCGCACTGAAGAGTCTGCTGTGTCTGTGCTAATAGAAGCAGGATATTGCTCCTTTTCCAGTCCCCATGCAAGTGGCAGGAGTAAGGCTCCACTGCAACCAGGGAAATCACACCAGTATTATTGGACATGGTTGGAACAGCATGTATGGAATGTAAATTGATTTAATTTTGATGTCATGATAGTTGATTCGATAATGCTCTCCAATACTGAAACATGAAGCTCAAGCTTGAGAAACAGATTCAAGAATAGGATTTGTTTCAGAAAAGTGACACCTCTGACTTAAAAAAAAAAAGAGAAATTCATGGATTCTTGAGTTGATCAGAATAAAAGATCTTTGGATCAATGTCAAGTTTAGATAGGATCAAACCAATGACATGCTCAAGTGCCAAAGGCTGGACAAGTCCTGTCTCTGGAGAGGTTGGAGGGTGGCACCCTGGCAAGGTCAGCAGTGCTTTGGGAACACCCACTCGCTTTGGCCAAAGGGCCTGAAGGTCGCTCACCCTCAGGTCAGACCCTGACCCTTCTCTCTGCAGAGCCGACCCCAGCTGAGCCGAGTCAAACCACAGCTCAGTGTAACAGCTCCTCGTTTCCACAACTGTTCTTGGTTAAGGCAGATTTTCCATTGACTTGTTTCTCAATCCCACCACAAAGTGGCACTGCAGCAATTGCCATCCAGTCCCGAGGAAGAACTGGTGACACTTCCTTGCACTTGCGTGAGCCATTTGGACAGGAGTTTTCCTCATTTCCATGGCAAAAAACTCTTGCATAATTTCTGCTTAGTCCTCCCAGCTTCTGGCTAAATTGAATTACAAAAACAAAATTATCTATTCGCTTTAGCAGAAACACAAAGTATCAGAGACATCAGTTGAAGGGAAACAGCTCAGGGAGAAAACCAAGAACAGAGAGAATCCTTCAAAATCTCAAGCACTTTCTTCCTTTGAAGGCTGAATGTCTTGGGCCAACTGAAACTCTTGAAAAGATCTCCATTAATGTTAGTGTCAGATAAAGCTGTATATAATGATATATATTTTATTTCTATAATGATGCCTTTGTTCTCATTCCTCTCCAGTTTCAAGGCTATAACTGAGCTGTCTGCTGGCCAGCAGTCCCAGGTTTATGGCAGTTTGGAGCCAATGGTACATCTCTGGGGAATTTACCCCTTTGCAGCTATCCTCAGAGAGGCCAGCTCCCCCGCCTGCATGCAGACATGCTGTGTTGCCACAGCAAGGATTATCTTTTTGGCTTGGCTCACTCTGCTGCCTCCCTCACTGTGGAGAGCTGGAGACAGAGCTGGCTCTTGCAGTCCTGCCCGGGCAGCTGGCAAACCTTCCCTACCAGCCTGCAGTGACTGTCTCCCTCCCATCACAGGACTGGGTTGGGATGATTTGTTGCCACTGAAGTGCTGCTGCTCCCAGCAGCTGCCAGCCCTGTCTGGCAGCTGGAGCCAGCTCTCCTCGTGGTGTGGTGCCATCAGGGCTTGGCTTGGGGACCCCCGCGTGCTCCCAGACCTAACCCCTCTGTAGTCACCAGGAAATACCCCCCAACTGGGGGGAAAGCAATGGAGTGAGAGCCAAAGGAACTAACAAGGGAATGGAGAAAAGGGACAGAAAGGGGAAGCCAGACACTCTCGGGAAACTCTTACTACTGGAAATGGTCTAAAATTAGTGTGAGACTGAGAGAATGAAGGAACCAACAGAGCTTATCAACACGGTGCCACAGATTTCATGCCACAGCACATTCTCCTAATGCGTCAGCTTGCTCTGAACAATATGAGCTCATCTTTGAATTCATCTGGGGTGCAGCACATCAAAATGGCCCAAGCATTTGAGAGAGAAGACGCCTTGTGTGGGCTCAGCCTCCCATGCTGCAGCTGGAATATAGACACACAAACAGAGCCATCTTGGTATGAATGAATCCTAAGCTGGAAACCAAAAGGGCCAATAACCAGGAAAGGGAGAGAGGGAAGCAGACTGTTATTTCTGAGGTCTCTCAGGCACGAGCAAAGCACCATTGCATGTTGCACCTCTTTCATTCTGTCAGACACCCCTGTGACACGGACACCACTGCACTACAGAAAAATCAAGTAATTGGTGAGTCAAATAGATCTGTTTCTTGGCAGGTGTTTTGCCATCCTGGGTTTTCGTGTGAAATTCAGGGTCTGTGGAGCCAAGCAAACCATAAACCTTCTGCTCTTCACCAACCAGCCTCCTTCCACACCGGCCTTCTTTTGGTTAGAGAAGTGGGGAGGGAACTGTGGCTCGTGGGGGCCTTCCCTCAGCGCCCAGCACACGCTGACTTTTGGAATGTCTCGTTTGTAACGACCAACCTTTGCCTCCCAAACAGGAAGATATTCCATGGTTCCACAGCTCTATGTTCTCTGAAATTCTTGCAGTTGGAAGTGCAATAAAATGCCAAGAGCTTCAGGAACTGAATGGGATCACCTGGTGCTGGGGAAGGGGAGCTGGAAATAGCACCCATGGGAACAGAGCCCTCTCCACCAGCAGCTGGTTCTGACATGACCTGCCCAAGGTCAGGAAGCCCTGCAGGACAAGTATAGGAAGAGATGATTACTGTTCCACCTTCTCTTGCCAACCTGGAGATTAGCTCTTTAAAACTTAACTCAGGCTGTCTCAGATCCGTCTGGAGTGGGCTGTGCCATCTCTTGGTAGCAGAAGGGAGATGGGACCAGACATTGAACGGACTGGGGAAGAGGTGCCAGAGCAAACACACATCAGTGGACAATCCCTGTGCCCCAGTGCCACATGCTCAGAGGCTGGGACACTGGAATGGCTCACGGCCTGACACACTGCATTCACGAGGCGTTTTGGTGACGCTGTAAAGAACAAGGGATGTTGGGGTCCTTCTCTTGGTGCACTTCAAGGGCAATTCTGCCTGTGACAGTCCAGCAGCCAAGGTGCTGTCAGACCAATGCGGCGGGGAAAAACTTCCAGACGCTCTGTGCAAGTGGAGGCAGCAGAGACACAGCCCCGGGGAGCTCAGGACAGGAGATGAGAAAGGGAAGAGGAGCTTTGGGGAAGCTCTGAGCTGACATCAAAAGCTGCTGCCATTCAATATGCTTCAAAGCTATTGGTGTTCAGTTAGTTTTTAATTGGAATGTAAAAAGCAATGTTATTTTTGCTTGCTATTGCTTTGTTACACTTGCCATCTAACTTGATTCATGGTAATCCTCTTACCACAGCCATCTGCCAATTTGCAGTCAATTACTCAGACGTGCTGAGCCCCTCTGGTTGCACCAGAATGTTAATCTGAAGCACCTCGCCTGCTTCCCATCCATCTGAGCAGTGTGTGCCCTTCCCTGTCACTGCTGAACAGTTCCCAACATGGGCCAAAACTGGACAAGGCTTTGCTTTTCATGTATTAAGAATTTATCCTTCCATTCTCAGTAATTAAGCAGATCTTGGCATATATTATTCTGATTTTTCAGCTGAGGTTAAATGTATTTTTAGATACAACATATTCTACATTTCTGTAAATGTGCATCCTTTTGCTTTACTTGTTTTCTCCATGTCATTACAGAGCAAGATAGATTTCCAAAGCTTTGAAGACAAAAATGAATAGTGCTCTGGATGTTTAAACTCAATTTACTGTCCAGGCAGTTCATGAACATGCAGATGCACTCCTAAAGTTCAGGACCACCTGTGTCTCTCTCATTTGCAGAGACAGGATAGGACTTACATCCCTAGAGGAGTAGGAAAGGGCGTTTTTGGTCATGTTTTTGTCATCAGCAGTTGAAGGCAGTTGGGAATCACATGAACCTTCTAAAGAAGACAAGGAGTTTTCTCATGTCAAAATATGGCTCAGACTTTGCTGTGCTGAAGCCAATGGATTCCACGTGAAGGGGCCTTCAGAGCCGGAGTGGTGAGGGCTGCCCTGTGCAGCAGGGAGCCAAGAGCAGGGCTGACATCTGGGGCTGAGCTGGGAGGTGCCAGCAAACTCATATTGGAATATCTGTCTGCATTCCTGCAGACCCAGAAAACAAGGACAGCTGTGATCCAGGGACTCGGGCCTGTAGAGCACACATCCACCTCTCTCGGTTTATCGTTTGGATTGAAACTGTTTTGGTGGTGCAAAACAGACTGGCTTAGTCCTCAGGCACCACTGAAACTCCAGTGACAGTGGAATAAACCCATCCTCAGCTATGTTCCCAGCCCAGCCTGCACAAAGGGAGCATCCAAAGGGAGCAGGCAGCTCTGGCCCAGCATGTAGGACAAACTGGAGTAATTGGTTAAGTCTTTGTGTGTTGTTCCAGGGACGATTCCTGTTCCAAGCACTATCCAGAGATGCTGCCTGAGGTAGGGAGGTGGGACTAATCCTCAGCAGCCTCCCACCAGCTTTGGCCAGGAAGCTCTATTCCCAGAAGCATCCCACCCCTACTGAAGCCATTGCTAACCCCGAGCACACCAAATGGAGCAGGAGCGCCCAAGAGGCTGAGCAGGAGCTGCTGCCCAGCTTCAGTTCGGGAGGGGATCACTGACACATCAGGGCTGCCTAAATGGCTTTACAGGCCCAAGGCCACACAACCCTCCCGCTCCTTGGAACGCTCCGAGTCCTACACAGATGCACATTGTGGGACTGTCAGGGCCAGAGGGGGAATAAAGGAAACAGCACGTGCTTTCCAGCTGGCGTATTTAAATGCTCCTCATCTTCCTCTGAGACACATGCAGGTTAAGTTCAGCTGAAGACAGATCTCTCATCCAAATGCTGCTCCAGGTAACATGAAGCCATTATATTTACCCTTCCATGAGCCTAAACAAGGGATCAGTTGTAAAATGCCATGTCTGTATGCCTGCAATAGGGACTTAAACATGATAACTTTAAATACAGAAACAAGGCACGAAGTTTGAACCTGCTGCCTTAGTCTAATGACAGCCTTCCCTAAAGAAGCCTCCCAGAGCCCTGAGGGGTGACACCTCAGGGAGCAGCTGGCCCAGGTCAGGCTGTCTGTGACCTGCTGCTCAGGAAGATGCTCAGAATTGAGCTGGCTGCAAAGCCAAGTGCCACATACAGATGATATGGTAACCATGTAGCAGACAATTAAGACTAATACAGACACAGAATGTTCATGTCCTCAGTTGCCAGAGGCTCCCCACATGTCGAAGAGGAGACAGAGTGGACCTTACAGTCATTCTGCCCCATTTTTGGTGGAGCTGTGGTCTGGACATGGTGGTTCCGTGCACAGGGGAACAACCAGTGCTTTGAGAACTCTGCTCACAGAACTCAACTACCTAAATTTTAAATGAGCCTTTCTGGATGGGAGAGGGAAAGGAAAAACTGTATTTATTATTAACATTAATCTCCAAATTGCCAACAAAATATTTTGGAATGACTCTTCAGTGGCAATTTATGTCCCAGGGGAATTAGGTGTTCAGTTTGCTGAGTGACACATGAGGCTTTATCATAACAATATCTGGAATAACAATGTTGGCCATAAAGTAACACTAAACACAGGAGGAAAAGCCCAGTGAATTTCTAGAAGACTTGACCATCTGACTTTCCATTTCTCCACCTAACATTGTGTCCCCAGGAAACCCAGATTTTGCAAGTAGCTCATTTTACCAGAGAAAAAGCCTGCCACCATGAAATGGACTGTTCATTAAATGTCTTCATCAGTGCTCAGTGAAATCAAAGACAGAATTCCCACTGACTTCAGTGGACAGGATCATGCTCCACAGCCTGATCCAAAGACAACAAAAGCCAAGAGAAGGCACTTATTGATTTCAGCAGACTTCAGGTCAGGTCAGGATCTCAACCATTCATCACTGCACATAAGGGAGTCCTGCTATTAAAATGGAAATGAAATATCTTCCCCCTGTATTATCAGGGGGAAGTCATGGCATAATTGATGAAAAGACAAGTCAGAAAAATTATGTTGTCTTTCCGTGAGGAGGAATGTTATCTTGGAAACCAAAACTCCAACATGAAACATCCATGAACAAAGCATTTGAAAAGAAACTCAATACTAATCATATGCTAAAGAGAAACAGCAATAAAGACCAACCCCCTCCTTGCTGACTCACATAGGAAGCTGTGGTGAGGATGCCACAGTATTATTTATTTCATGTTTAACTGCCACGTAGAGTTGTCACCTAAATAAGCATCTTCTAAGCAACTGACTCTCTCTGCACTCAAGTGCTTTGTTGGAGGAATGGCTGAATAATTAATTCCAGAACCAGAGGTACTACAGTGTCAATGGAACTACAACAGGAAGAATGAAGAGCAAGATAATGAGCAGGAATACAGGGCTACATCTCAGCACTTCGCTTTTTCTTATATTGTATCTCTTATCATATTTTATCAAATATAATAAAAGTTTTAGCTTATCCTACAACTTTTCCCAAAAGACCAGTATAATGTAATATGGACTCTGTCTAACTTAGTCACAAAGGGGAGGGACTCTCAAATCTGCAGCATTTGCTCCTCGACAATACTGTTGTGTTTGCAGCTCCATGGCCAGCACTCCCCAGTCACTGATGTCCAGGTGACTGGGGCAGCAAATCATGGAGATTTTAAAAGGAACCAGCAAAGAAAACAAATTTCTCACCAAAAGTATTTGGTACTGTGAATTTGTGCTCTTTAATTGCTATGTAGGTAAACCTTTTGTGAGTGTCCTGTCAAATCCGGGGTAGGACTGTGAGAGGCAAACCCTGCACTGCTGTCACTGTGCCAGGCTCAGCCTGTCTCATTTTGGGGTATTCACATTCTAACTCGGCCCAAACGCACCCGCAGATCCATCAGACCGAAAGCCCCTGTTCTGATCCATGGCCAGGGGCACAGCTCTCCACACAAACATCCACTCCATGCCCTCTTCACTTGGGGACAATGCGAGAGAGAGGCAGCAAAAGTGCTGCTGAAGCTGCTCTGCCTGACCAGCACAGACCACAGACAAGAGCTCGCAGCTAATGGAGAAGTTCATTAGCAACAGGAACTGGGTTAGATTAATTTCTTCGTAACACTGATTGACTTGGACAGCACATTTCACTAGCATTTATGCTGCAGGGAAACATAATTATGATTTCCCTGAGTGACAGGATAAGATGACACAAAACATGTAATCAAATTTTGAAAGGGCAAATTAATCCTGTAATTGTTTGCTAATTCCTTGCCGGTGTTATTTGAGCTGTTCGATATATCCTTTGAAATGAAGATCTGAAGTTGCATCAATAAACACTATTCACAGGACATTCTTGCATTTCATATATCACTGTTTCCACTGCTTGCAAATGATAACCTGGAGCTGTAGATGGCTGGTTCTGAGTGTCCCCGCCATGAACTTGGCCTGGGTTTGCTGCCATGGAAATAGTCACCTGCCAGACACTGTCTCAGATGCCCCAGGGCAGCCTTCTGATGTGCTCTGTGCTACCAAAGCTTTTACTCCACTATGGCCTCTGTGTGTTCGGCTCGGACACTGGTTAAAGGTACAACTTAGTCACAGTTCGGCAGCAGAAGGGACTCCTGATTCTTAGAGCTGAAGGTGTTTTCTACCAAGTGGCTCCAAGGAGGATGTGGCTGAGTGGCAGAGGTTCAGACACGTGTGCCCTCTCACGGTGTAGACAGACGTGTCTCCTCACTGCTTTGCTCTGTAACAAAAGCATTTGTGACTATAGGAGAGGGATGAAGGGAAACCTAAATGCAGGAAGGATTTAACAAACTTTGAGGGCACAAACCAGCACATGGTTCTCACTGTGCACTGTGAAGGATGGCTGCAGAGTGAGCTTTCTGCTACAACTCTTGTCCTACACACATTAAACTCAGTCCATATCATCATCGAAGTGGAGATGAGAGACACTGGCCATGACAAACTCCATGGACTGTTTGTTATGACCTGAGCTGCACACAGCAGTGGTTCTCCTTTGGCTGTGGTTTAGTTTTAATGCAAAATGAGAATTTATTAAAGACTACTACAGAATAATTGATCAGGTTAATGTCTCCAAGGGCAATTCATGCCTGATGGCAGATGTCAGGTCAGGCTGGCCCCAGCTGAGGCAGAACAAAGCCAGCAGAGATGCCCGGAGGAGGCAGCCGTGGCGGAGGGCTCCCTTTGTGCCGGCTCTGCCCAGCTGCTCCCGGATCCAGGGGCACAGCCGGGGCCCTGGGGAGCCGGGGCAGNGGCTCAGCCGCCCTGTCCCGCCGGCTCCGTGCGGCCCCAGCGCCGGCAGCCCGAGCCAGCGCACCCCGGGTGCCCGCAGCCCTGCCCGCACCCGCAGAGCGCCGCTCAGCGCCCTGCCCGGGCCAGGACTTACATGCTGCTGCTGAAAATCATCACTCTGGCTTTCGCTAGTTTTACATTTAAGACGTAAAACACTCTAAAATGCCTATGAACTCTGTAGGTAGTGCCCAGACTCAGAGCAGTTCTATGTGATGGTGACTGAAAAACTGTCCAGATCTCAAGGGTTTGGGTATTTCTGACCTGATAAAATGAATTTTTTGCTTGCATTAATTTTGAAGAGATCTTTCTAGATGAAACTGAAATTCTAGGTGAACATGATGAGTTACACACTTCCAAGTACAGATCTATCGGGATCCTTGCGGCCACCCTTATGGTCATCACGGATTGCAGGTGATTAACATGCAAACTTCCTAATTCTGCTTTGAAAAGCCATCGCAGGAATCATGTGCTATAGAATATATAACGATTTGTTTAGTCCCTCAAGTTCTTCATGTATGTGACCCAATAGAAGATGGAATAGAAGATTCCATAGCATGAATGGACTAAATAAAATGTAAATTGACTTCACTAAATAATAAAATTAAATGTGATGTGATTCTCAGATGAATGTATGATTCTCATTAATGTTGCAATAATAATAAATTAAAGCCAGGCAGAACTAGACAATGGCTGGAGAGGGGGATGTGGAGATGAAGCTGAGGCAGAGCTGGCAGCCCTTCGTCCTCCCAGGAAACCATCTCTGGAAGTGAGTGAATTTAAAATAGGAACAGGCACATAATGCAGGTGTACCCAATGATTTCTGCCCTCTCAACAGAGACCGTTTTCTCCAATCCACAGATTCTCTCCCACCAAAGACTTTTCTTCTCTGGCAGATGTTGAGCAGATGCTTTTTATTATAAACAGATGGGAAAGATTTTTCAATTACCAATTATTCAAAGTAACAAAGAGGCCTGTTGCCTAACTTAGAGATGATATTGAAATAATATTTATGTACATTAAAAATACCATTCAAACAATATTATCAATCTGGATTATATTAAAATTATCACTCTATTTGTCATATTTGAAATGTTATCTTATTCTAGTCCAATCCAAGAGACTGGGCCTGTCATCTAGACCTATCTGGAGTAGACTGGAGGTGCAGATTCTAAAGGCATCCCACCACTCTGATCTACGATTTCAGCTTCTGCAGGAGGGTCTATGAGACAGCACAGCCAATAAACTGCATTTTCAGCACCACTGCCTACAGTAATCAATATTAATTACACACAATTTTTGAATTTATTTTTATAAGCACTGACTTGAGTGTGAAGAAGAGAGAGAGAGGAGAAAAGGTCACAAAAAATTAGAAAATGTCAGTCAAGAGGGAACTCCCTGTATCTTGTTGAGATTACCCAAGATACTCACAAGGTCATAGTGAAGGAAGCCAGAATTATCCAGTTAGTAAAATTCAAATGTTCTAAGTTTTCTTTGTGTTAACTCTTTCAAACATGTTAAATCTCAGGACCATGTTGGTCTAACACTGAATGAAGCCTTTGTTTGTTCATTGACCTTGGTGATGGAGTGAAGAAAGACAATGGCTTTTCTAGCAGCAGTGGTACTTCTATTTTACCTGCACACTCCCCAAATAGCTCAGTGGTTCTGTAGAGCTTATCCTACAGCACTGCCTATTTCAAGCTTCTCCACAGAAAATCTTCCATCTTACAAAATAACCCTCTGACCTGGATAACACTCAAAAGGATGAAGAACTAAAGATTGTTCAGAAGCTAAATCAATAACAGGGGATTAATTTTACTTTTAGCTTTACCATTCTTGCATCTGTTATTGTTTGGAATATTTTGAAGAGGGGAAAAAAAAGAGGTGGTACATTTCCCTGTAACCTCTTCACTAACACTCCCATTACCATCATTCAATTATTTCAGTACTGCTGAAGCCCTGTAAGGTTTTTACAGGCATTGAAAATTCCGTGTATTCTCCCTCCCCCCAGTCACTAATGGGAGCAAAAGCTTTGTGTGACCAAAGGAAATCACAGAAAGGAACCAATTGTTCAGTGCCCGATCATTCCCATCAGTGCCTCTGGCAACTGTACTTGTTTGATTTTCAGCAGATTTCTTTTTCAAATAGTAAAACAAGAACAGATTTTCCTCTTAATTCCTGTTTGATTGCAGAGGGAATTCGTGTCAAAGGATATTCCTGGAGATTCAAATGAGCTGTTAGAAATGATGTCTCCTAAAGTGTTTAGAAAACATACAAACAATGTGCATTCTTTGGGATTCTTTGTCAGGGCAGATGCAACAATAGACCTCAGGAAAGATGAGCAGATGTTATTCTGCACACTCTTCATTTCAGAGGCTTTAGAAATTCATGAGGTCTTTTGTAGGTTTTATGAATCTTCTAATAACAGTGCAGCTGTTCCATTCAGAACCCAAATTTGTCTTCAGACGTTTACTTGCATCTGCAGATGTCAAAGGAATGGCCACATTTGACAGGTTTGCAAGATATTCTCTCCAAAGGCAACCACGCAGTGCCTGTGAACTCTGTGTCTTTCCCTCCTCCCATGCCCTGGATTCTGCTGTTCCATGGCTGGAATCCTTTGGTAATTCAGTGTTGCATTGCCTCCATCCCTTTGACATAGAGATTTTAAAGGTAATTCAACTTTCTCAGAATATTTCCGCTTTCTATGTGGGCAGCATTATGATTCTTTTCCCATTTTATGAAAATAACCATTGAAGCTGTCAACAACAGTGCAGAAACTCATGTACTGCCACACACAAGTGTGTTCTCATTACATTCTGGTCAGGAAAGACAAATCACATTGCAGATGGTTTCACTGGAAAACGTGGATTTGATCAACAAATGCACTATGGTGAAGCCGACTGGATTGCTCAGAGCCAAGCTGATTTACACCAACCCTCCTCTGACAGAGCCACCATCCCTTCTGGGTTGTGAATGTCCAGATGGAATATTTAGATCTTTGCTCATTCTGCATTTTTGTTGTCTCACCTTGCATTCACTTTAAATTCACTGACTGGTTTATTTACCTCTTTATTCTCCTCCTAACCTTGAAAAATGTTGCTTACTCTTATTCATGTAGTAGCTGCTGTAGCAATTGGATGGTCCCCAGAAGAAAAACAGACATTTTCAATATTGTGCTTGGTTCCTCTCCAAAGGTAGGACAGTAACTCACAAGCTTCTGTCTCTGTTCTATGGCTTGAAAATACCCTTCAGTTGCCTCTAGTGTTCCCTGGAGGTGGCCAGTTGTCCTCTGGATGCAAAACATCGGAGTGGTCATTCATCCAACACAGGAACCACGCAACAGAATTCCTTTGGTACGTGGTAATATCAGTTTACTTTAACAACAGTAACACCTATAGAACCAAAAATATTTACAGTTTGCATCCAGTATATTTATTCCTCAGATGAGAACTTATCTATCTTTTGTGTTAAGTACTGGCAGTAGTAGTGTACAGGTAAGTACTCGCTAATAAGTATGAACTGAATTCCTGAGCACAGAAGAGAGATGGAAGAAAACATACAATTCCCTTAACAGGAAGAGTTGCTTTCAGAAAACTGTTGTGAGGTGAAACAGGCTTGGTTTTGCCAAGAAAGACAAAATGACAGTGCTTCACTTGAAATAAGAGCAGAACTAATGCTGTAATTACTGGCCTGTGGCAGCACTGAAGTCTGTGGAGACCATCAAACTAGGGATGGGGTTAAGGTGATCTCAGTTCAAAGGAGGGACAGACCCAAAGGACAGAATGTGCCACAGAACAATTAAAACAGTAGCTGGGCAGGTCCTGACAGAATTTGAATGTACAGACAAAAGCACTGAGTGTCAGTGAATGAGAAATCTCACCCTGGATTTCCCCAGTCACCTTACTTTTCCTGTAATTAAAAACCAGGGCAGCAAGTGCACAGAGGAAGCCCTAGTTCCTGTGCCTCCCGGAGAAGGAAGCTTGGTCAGCCTGATGATTAAAAATAGAAGAAATAAGTAGAACAGAAAAAGAACATGAGCTGGGACTTCAGCTGGGGCCTGATCAAAGGGCTGAAGTGAGTCTGGGGGCTGTCAGAGGGCAGATCCCCACTCTTCCTTCCTTCCTGCCTCCCAGTGGGTCAGAGATGATTCCCACCCCGTGACACTCTCTCACCTTGCTGTCCCGGGGGGGGTTGTTTTTGCTGTAGCGAGTTATCCATTAAAAATCAGAAAAAGCCAAGCTGCTCTGCAGGGAGGTGACACTGCAGGTCACAGCTACCCCTGTGCAGCCTCAGCTCTGCTTTCAGCTTGTCACAGAGATCCCTGTGCTGAGTCCACGGAGGACACGATGTCCCAACAAGCACCGCAGCTAGAGAGGTCCAGAGGAAATGTGCTAAAGGAATGAGAGGAAATCTGACAACTAATACTTCCTATTTTCCTGGATCTTCTACCCAGAGGAGCAAGCTGCCAGGTGGCCTGTTGGACTGTATTCCCAGCCGGGAACAGACTGACATGCTGCTATTTTGTGTTTCCCTGAATCCCGATGGATACTAGCTGAAATGGTAATTGTTCTGATTAACATTCACTTCATGATTATAGAATAAAGGAAAACAGCTTTTCTTTCTCCTCTAAAGACAGTCCCTTCTCATTAGAGTTTGGGATGTCCATATGTTTTCCAAATTGAGGCTGCAGCCCTGCATATGGAATTGCTGGTAATAGCTTTTACATCTAATTATTTGAAGATACTTAGGCTAATGAAATTATTTTGAAGAGATATCCAGAGTTTGCCAGAGATATCTGACTGTGTCACTGAGGTGGGAGATGAACAGTTGAGCTGCCTCCTGGCAGGTCCCATGTAGAGACCAGAAATTTGAGGAATGACACAAGTAATGGTTTTTAGTGATCAGAAATTCTTAACAGGTTTTGTGCACTTCTGGGCCCCTTTCCTTTACATGCCACCATCACCAAACACTTTGCAACACTTGGAGAGGACAAAGTAAATATGTAAGCTTTCTGTTAAATCCTGAAGGTGAGGGAATGCTTCCAGAGCTCAGGATGAGCAGGAACGGGAGGCAGAGCTGGTGCTCTCTGGCAGATGTACACTTGCTCCCTACCTCCTCGGCCCTGATGTGGCTGACACACTCCTGTCTGTAACTGCTTCTTCCAGACACTCCAGGAAGTTCAGTGCTTGGAAAGAGAGTGATACTAGAGAAGCTGAGACTCTCTTTCTTCAAATACTCTGGAAAATATCTCACAGACATTCCTCTGTGGATGCAGAAAGGGCCCCAGCATGGATTAATCTATTGTGTGTGTGCAATTCTTGAATTTACAATATAATTTAAGGGAAATCTGAAGGCATCTCCAGGCAATAAAAGGATACTATTCCATAAAATGGGCTGGCAGTGTTTCACTGATAATATAAGGAGATTTGTATCACCAAGAGGTTTCAGCCTCTAACCCAAGTGAAAGTGCCGGTATTCGATGAGAACACCACAAGCAGAAAGCTGTCAGCCAATCTATCACCAAAACAAGCAGCAACCACATCAGGCTACTTTTAAAATATCAGGGCCCCTTAAAAACAATCTCCCAAATCTGAAGACAAAGAAAAAGAACTGCCCAGCTGGGCACTTCAGTTCCTGCAGCTGTGGCAGGTGAGCGCTGGCCGAAGCCCTGGCAATGACTGCCCTGGGGTCCCCTCTTACCAGAGACAGATGCTACCACTGCCTGCCTGGGGGAAGCAGGACAAGAGAAAAGCGAAATTAGGAATCTCAAAAATGCCTTTACTTGTATAAAAAACACCCAGGAAACTTTAACTTTATGCTTCCAATGCTTATTTTTTTCTTTTTAAGAATTAAACCCTCGATATACTAATGAAAGGCCTGAAAAATGTTTGACGCTTCAAAGAGCTTTGTCCTGACTTTATTTCGGTGTAATAAGTACTGGCAAAGCTACTCTATAATTTTGATTTTCAAAAAATTAATCTATAAATAAACAAGTGTGGTTGATGAAGCAAAACTGTGTTTCCAGCAGAGGCATACGCTCAACCACAGAACAATAAAGAAACAAAAGACTTGATCCAGAACTTTCCAAAACATGTTGTCATTGTGCCTAGGGGCTTCAGCTGCTGGCTCCAGTCCTCTTCCCTTTGCAGCCAGCTCCAGAGGAACTCCCCTCTCCAGTGCAATAAAACCCAGATTGACTGGTTTTTGGAAGGGACTTATTTTTATCGTTCCCTTTCATTTCAGGCATTTCCCCAATCCCAGACTCCCCGTCTCTCCCAGCCGGCCCCAGAGGAAGGCCCTGTCCTGCCTGGGCTGGGCACAGTCTCTGCCTGGGATGGGAGCCACAGCTGTTGTTCCACACACTATTTTTAGATCCAACATTTTCTTGAGAAAACGCCTGAAGGATTCATTAAGGCGGCTTTTCCTCTCTGATCCATGCTGCCACATCGGATACAGCTGGAGCAAGTATCCTCGGAGAGTAGGGCTCCATCCAGTGTCTGCCGGATGAGTTACTGAAAGCTCTGCTTACATTTATAAATTAAACCTCAGAGACTGTGCTTCCACTCCAAAGGAAAGTCATACTCTTCAGTAACAGAACCAGCAGTAACAACTGGAACAGAATTCTCAGCACAATTCTCGGCTGGTTTGCATGACAGGCAAACATCCTGGGATGCTTCCAGCCCTTCCAGACCTGTTTTCATCCAGACAAGGCTGGAGAGAGAATGTGATGCTGTTACAAGCAATAGGTGATCAAACATTTTCAAGACAAGCCTTTCAAAAATAGACCACAATGACATTCTTAGGTTTGAATTGTTGGATTTTTTGGCAAAAGATGCCTTTTGAGCTTATCAGACCCAGGATTTTATCCTGTTGCTTTAAACAAGTGAGTCTAAGCATAAGGACATGCACAGCATTGTTAAGCACAGCCTCCAGGTTCCTACCTTCCCATTAAAAATACTCTTCGGCGTTTTGGTATCTAAAAGCTTGTTTCTGGAGTGAAAATTGGGATGTTCTAAACCACACTCCAATACAATCAGGTATGTCCCAGTCTGAAAACGCTGCTGTCAACAGATTAAAACTGAGTAAGGGTATTTATCCACATGAAAAATTGCCCTTTAATCTTAGTTCCACCCCGTAAAATGTAGGTTGCATCTTAAGCTGTTCTGTTCTGTTGGAATAGGTGAAAGGAAGTCCTTTGTACTCCTCATCTCTCATGCACAGAGCACTGGCACGTGCAATTAGGCGTGACATTTGGGTAAATATTGCTTGTGTTAACAGCCAAAGCACCCAGGAGGCAGCGATCAGTGAGCAGAGAAAGGAAAGGGAACAAAGCCCTGCCGAGGCAGAGTTTTGTGCTGGCAAAAGAAACACACAAGTCTGTGGATTATCATGTTCACCTCCACCCAGACTAAATTCCTGATACAGTGTCAGTTGTACTTACTCACTTTCTATGAGTATTACTCTTCATATTCAGCATTAACCTGAATTCTTAGGCATCTTATAAAACCCCAGCTACTTCCTGCTTTTAATATCCTGATTTTCTTAATTTGTATGTACAAAATATTCATATTCACCGATTTTATTTAACACTGAGCAGTTCAGTACTAAAGAGGGGCTGAGAATGGGCATGTTCCTGTTAAAAGTATGCACAGAGACAAAACAAAAATGCCAAACTAATACCTGTATCAACAGATTTGCTGCTAGGCACCATATTGGTTTAAAGGCTGGGCACTCTGACACCATCATTCCGTCAGCAAGGGCTGGACTGTAGTCCCTTCATGCTCGCTGGGAATTCACACCCTGGGGATTTTCTGCCATTAGTTACAGTTGGGTTACTCAGCACCGAGGCTGTGCTCAGATCTAGGTTACTGGGGCTCGGCTCTGAGGTCTTTTCAAAGAACAAAAGATACAGGTCGCAGTCAATTTCAAACAAAAAACCGCTGTAGTTTATCCTTAAAAGTGACACAAAGAAGAATATTTTATCTGCACATTAAGAAAATGTCCAAACATTCCCCAAAGGTATCCAAATTACCCTGTATATGAATGGTCTGCTTTTTGGTTTTGGTTGCTCAGGGTTTGTATTGTGAAACCACACGAGATTTGAGACTGAACAGTTTAAACGCCCTGTTCAGTGCCTCCAGAGCAGAGACTGCTGGAGCTGGGGAGCCTGGCCATCGTGGCGGGGTCACCTGCTGAGGGTGGCCCAGGACGCCCAGCCACTCCTTTCCAATGGCCAGTTTGCAAAGCTGTGCTCATCTGTACAAAGGACCGAGCTATTTTTTTTCTTTTGTGGCCTCCAGATGTTTTGGGGTAAATTTTGAACATTACATATTGCATCCATATTTATATTTTAAATAAAAGCACAGAAAAGGTTTAAAAATAAACTTCTTGCTGGCTGCTGGAGATGATTAACAGTGTGTAAACACTGCAAATTGATAGACACTGGGCTTTCATTTCACATTCTGGTCAGTCTTGCATAAACTTTGCTTTTAGCTTTGTTTTAATCAGTTATGAATTTGATCTTTTTTCTATTCATGAAAGTGAGCTCCAGTACCACCACCACCACTTTTAGCCCCAATTGCTGAGATTTCACACCACCACAGAGAAGGCCTGGTGTCAGAACACGTAAGTTCAATATATATTATCACATTTATAAACTGTAGGTGTTTTAAAGTAATCAGCTTTTTTCCTGTTAAACCTGACCTTTTGGATGTGGGGAGCAATGGGTACTACAAGCTGGTCACACCAGCATTTTTTGTCAGGGTTGAAGACACTGGGATGAACCTCCCTGGGAAGTGCACATGCATTTTCAAAATGCTCTTCTTGGGATCCTTCACCAAAGATTCTTAAAAAACCTGATCTGTCATGCAAGAAGATGAAATGTAAAACATGTATAACTCTTGGTTTTCACTTCAGAGAAAACTGTATCCGAAGGTGGAAGCAAAAACAGAGCTATTTCCTTTCAGGGAAGTTGTTCCTACTGGCTTTCTCATTGCAGAATCTTTAATGGCCATTTGATGGACATGCAACAGTGAATGAGTTTAGGATTGAGACATCATTTCATTTTATACTAAACTCCTGGTTATTGTTGGGTTTCACAAGTGTCTTGAAATTTTTCCAAACTCTCAGAGTGGGAGTAAAAGCCTCATTTTCTGCGAACACCTGAAGAAGTTCTTGCAGAGTTCCACCAAGCAGCCACCAGTAACATGAACTCCCCTTTTCAGCCAATTTGTCTCTGTTTAGAAACTCGCATGTGCAAACCTTGTCCGTGGCACAGCTCCAGCACCATCTGCTCCCATGTCTCCAGAGCACAGGCAGCGAGAAGCTCTGACAACTGAGGCTGGAACATACAGAGTGTTTATAGCACAGAGTCACTGCACACGAGTAGGCCTTGAAGGAGGATGAGATGGTTTGCACTGTCCTTTCACATCCATTTTAGCATTTTCTGCTGTTTTGGTTGAGTACATTGGCTGTTGAGTTTAAAATTCGGCAAAAAAAAAAATTAATCCTTGATGTTTTCCTAAAAAAACCCCCACACGTGTTTTCAAGCTTCCACTTTGTGTGGAAAAAGACAAACAGGGTAACAGAACTACTATTTTTAATGCTTGAATATGTCCGTCCAAATTATTTTGTTACAGGAAATAATTTGAAGAGTTACAGGACATTGTGCAGAAGGGAGCTCTCCTGTCCCAGCTGTGGCTCTGCATTTGGCAGAGGAAAGGGGTGGGCTGGCTCTGCACGGACACCTTGCTGTGCAGCCTCCGGAACCCCATCACGGAGATCCCTGCTCGGCACAGGAGGGAGCTCGGGGGTCACCCCTTGGGCAAGGCAAGGCCAGCCGAGCTGCTCATTCTCCTGGTAGCTGCCAGAGACATAAACAACAAATAAAGCACTCCCTGTCCCTTATCATGTGCCCAACTCATGAGCCCAGCCTTGCCCTCCCAGACGAGACCCATGGAAAATATGGATGATGCACAACAAACTTCAGTTCTGCCTTGCCTGGCGTCCTTCTGAAGGCCACGATTGTTCTTGAACAACCACTCAATTACCACGTTTACGATCATGAGAGTGGGAGAACGCTCTTACTGTGGGAGAGATCCATTGTATTCACTCTTTCAGAGCTTCTTCCACAGCGTTTTTCGACTGTGACAAAAACATTGCTTGGATTCTCCCAGAAAACATATGACCTCCAATAGTAAAAGGGTTGTTTAGAGAAAAACGTTATTTCTGCAGGGGCCATCAGTTGTTATAGATGGTGATTTCACAGCACCTGGAGAAGGAACAAGGAAAGACAGCCAGCAGCTCTGGAGGAAAGTTGCACCCAGGCAATGTGGCCAGCCCAGGGCAGATGTGGCACCTCTGTGAGCACCTGAGGGCTCCGAGGGAGTGCTCATTTTCTCCACAAAACTTCTGCACCTGGCACACAGAGCTGCACTCCAAACAACGTGTGGCATCTGTTCTAGCACAGAATTAGATATAAATACAGGGAGAAAGTTGGGTACATGAACTACCTGTGTGTCTGCTCACTACTGTTGAGTTTGGCCAAACCTATTGGGAACTGGGAGCAGTGAAAAACCTGTCAGTATTTACAAGCTTCTGGAACAGCTCCATTCTTTAATCATTTCTAAGCTCAGAGTAAGCAAGAAAGGACAAATGAACAGCTCTGACAACATACTGACTGACAACGTGTTAACATTTTTAAAGCACTCCAAGGGCACTTTCCAAATAGGTTTTGGAAGGTGAAAGAAATGAACAGAATGCGGTGTGTGCAGCCAGAAGTACCGTGTGATGGCAGCTTCAGCGATTCTTCTGCAGTACTGAACATTCTTTGACTTGCAGAAACTCAAACAATCTGTCTCTGAAGAAATAGCTCCAGGATGTTGCGACAGGAAGGAAATGTACTGTGTAAATGCTGGAGCATCTCATGGAGCTGAGAGATGCTGTGCCTAAGGAAAACTGATTAGGAAACATTTAAGTAATACACGTGTCCAAAGAACAGGATCGATATGCTCCGAAACACAGAAAGCTGATAAAGTTGAAATTACAACAAGACTGTTGTAATCTGACAAATCTGCTGCCCTGTATCCATTGCAAAGTCACCTGATATGACTCTATTTGCAGTGTGAGCTGTGATGTAGCAAAGTACAACCACAAACAGGCCCTTCACTGTTCCCCAGTATTAATTTTTATGTTTAATCCACCAGCATTGAATTCCAGGAATAACATCTTCCAGGGTCTGTCCAGGTTAATTCCTAAAGCAGAGTAGGAAGGAGCAAAGAGCAAGTATTCCATAGGAAGTTCTGGGGCTGGCCAAGGCCAGTCCTCTCTACATTCCAAGCAAGGTACAAAATTAAATGCCGTTGGAAACTCAATTTGACAGCTGTGAGTGCCGCTCTGTGAATGCTGGAATGGGACCATTTTGTCCCTAAGGAAAATCCTGAGATCCTGAGTTTCTTCTAGGTGTTAAACTGTAAATGCTGAAGCTGCATTGAGCAATGGTGTCCAATGAAAAGGGAGTTTATCCACTCTAGGCACCAGCCAAAGCCTATAATTCTTCCTCAGAAAATTCCCTATTGATAGCACTCACAACAGCTTTCCCACGTCGATATTTTTGACAATGCTGCTTCTATTATCAGAATAAAAAACACACCCATTTTTGCTATTGTGAGTGTTGCAACTACAAATTTATTCTCTCTATTAAACTGTCAGGAACTTTTCACTGAAAATGTTCTCATCTTTTGGAATCTGGCTGCCTTCGTCTGAGCTGAGAAATAAGGGAAAACGATCCATTTGAGCTCCCAGAAATCACTAACTTGGTGAAAAGGTTTCATGCTGTATAACCAGAGATACATCTTCAAAATGCTCAGTTTACCCACCACCCAAGGCATGAGCAGAGGATGAAGTTTTCTACTTATGTTCTAGCACTATCCACACATTTAGAAATGACATCTGACTCAAACTCACACAAACATCTAAGCAACAAGTTACTAACACATACATTGTGCTAACAAACCAGCAAAAGCACTTGAACTCTTTCTCCTGAAAAAGGAGGAAATGATACTCTGAGCAGGGCCTGAATTCCACACACTCCTGGTTCTGGGGTTTGGCTTGACTTTTGCAGCCCTCGGTAGCATTTTGGCTACATTTTCTTACTCCTTATACCTAAAAGGCATCTTACAGAAGCAGAAAAGTTCTGGAATCATTTGGGAAACAAAGTCTGTTGGGTTAAGCAGGAATTCTAAGAGCCAAGTAAAGTAAATCTGAAAGTGATGAAAAGCATGTAATACCTGAGAGTGCCACCTTGTGTTAATTCCAGGGGATTTGGGAGTGCTAGCTGAGAGTTAGCTCCTGGGGCAGCTTCAGGAAGGCTCTGCCAGAAGCACCATATGGAAATTCAAGTTACGTTTCATTGATTGATTGTAATCCAGGTACCGTTTGAAGTGAACAGTGAGTCACATCCATGACAGCTAACAGTCTATACACATGGCAGCCTACTACACTGGTGGGAAATGGTGCCAAAAAAACTTAGAGGCAATTCCAAAACAAGCCAAGGCAGAGCCGGATCCATATTTAGCTTTAAATTACAGAGTAGCAGGAAAAAAAGCCAGGTTGTCAGCTTTTTATGCTTTACTCCATGTAATGCTGACAAGTGGGGCTGCGTGGCTGGAAAGCAGAGCCGGGGCAGAGGGCAGGGTTTGAAAAGAGCCGGGAAGCCCAGGTTTGAGGCCAGTGCAGTGTGCAGGCGGGGAGGGCAGCGTCTGTCGCGGGGAGGGCGCTGTCCCGGCAGCCGGGCAGGCTCCAGCCGGGCCGAGCCCCTGCGGCCGCGGCTCTGTTGTGTCCAGGACGGAGGGGACGGGAGCACGTTCTGCAGCCAGCCCGAGGATGCCTGAAACCACCAGCAGCCTCTACAGCCCAAGGAAAATCTCTTTAGACAAGCAGAACTAATGAAAGGAGCGGGGGCCGGCAGACGATCGCCGCCAGTGCCAAGGTCTCCAAGGAGAACCACACAGCTCTGACTCTGACCGACTGAGCTGACAGCCTGTGTGACTTTCAAATTCTTGCATTAGCAGAAATTTTAAGTCATCACTTAGTACTGTATGGTTTGGGAGAAGAAAAGGAGGGAACGGTGTCTTCAGACAGGTCCCATAAAAGCCTTTGGTGCTTTCAATTCTGCGGAGAATTGACAAGCCCAGCCAGGGCATTAACTTCAGATCGTTCAAGCTGATCATAGATATTTACAGTCTTCCAAACAGCATATTCCAAGCATACAATTACCATGAGTCATTAATCCTCCCATCCCCTGACAGCAGAGCCAGATCTCTGGTTTTCACATGAAGGAGTTGCAGCAGTCATACACTTTGACTGTGATAAGAAGAAAATTAGGTATTAAAAAAAAAGAAGAGGGTTTTTTTGCTATTTAGCCACTTAGCTACTGATAAACATACAATCCATGGCTGGGGTTGAAATCCTCATTCCCACTGGTGAGGGTACGGGCTACAGGCACCCCACAGCAACACTTTATTCAGGATGAAGGGTTCTGCACCTCAGAAGGACTCTGCCTGCAGCACTACTGCGGGCTCTGCTTGCAGAACCCAGCCCAAAGCCAGGCGTCTGCTGAGGTGCCACCCACAGCAGCCCCCAGACCCGCCCTGGGGACTCCCCGCCAGCGATTCTGACCTGCTCCTCAGGAAAGCACCTGCTCTGCTCCACTAGAACTAAACACAAAGGTAAGTGGCCCATGTGCACTAATTAGGAAAACAGTTACAAGTAGATGAACACTGATCAGAACTGCCATAGCCTGATTTTATTGATCACCTTAAGTGCAAATTAAATGAGGTATTATTATTAAGATACCCTTCTGATGATCTTGATTCTTAAGCTTATGCAGGGCACAGCACACAGGGATCTTGATCCCATCTGAAGCCTCTGCAATTACTGGGAGACAAAAGTAACAAAATAGTGATAGGCCACTACAGCACTGAGGGTTTAGCCCTTCTCAAAATTAAGACCATCTGATATTTTTAAAGAAATATTTTGCTTACTTTGCAACAGTTAGTTTTACTAACATATTACTTCCCAAGAGAAGTGGCTTTTTTTTTTTTACTGGCTGTTTATAACAACAATAATAATAAAAAAATCAGTATATGCCTTCATATATTGAACTCAGAAAATATTTTTAAAAATCAGTCCCTTACATATCATCAGACAAGGGAATGCAAATGGTGGAGAATTGTTTCTGTACTCATTTTCCACATTTCATTTATCTTCTAAATTAGGGGTCGTAAGCTGTAGCAAATACAGAGTTTAAAATCCAATTCATTAGCTCTCTGAGCCAGCAGCAACCCTTACGATCATTTTAGGTACTGTAGGAAGAATGTAAGTGATTTGGGAAGGAAAATGTCTTGGATTTTAAAAACTATTTGCCATTTCTACATTAAGCAACAGCTGTTGTCAGAGTTTTAATGCTAGCTTGAATCACAGAAGAAAATGTTAAACTAGTGTTTTTAAAAATCCAGTAGAATTGGAGCCCAGCTGTACTATGGAATACAAGACATTTTCCTGTTCCTTCGCCAGATCAGCTGCTGAGGCTTTTGGAATAACATCCCTATCAGAAGGGGCTGAGGCAATGGAACCATTTCCCCACTACTCCACACAAATGTGGGAGCAGTTTCTCTTTCAGATAAAAAGCCAAAACCAAGGAAAGGAATCTGTCGAGTGTCAGGCCACGGGCAGTGGTGCTTTCTGTCCCCAGCAGGGCCTGGAAGGAGCCCCAGGGGCACATGCGGGGCCCTCCTCGCGGGGATGCTGCACAAGCCATGCACTGAACCAGGCAATCGGCCAGAAACAAACAAAAATACCACATAAAATTGCACTAAGAGCAGAGCGTATGTAGGTAGGAGAGTGAATCCTTGCTGCCAGTCATCCTGAACATTTTGCAGCTCAGGAATCTCGCCCCCTTCTTCCCATCCACTGGAGCCACAAGGGACACCAAGACCTGAATAAAGGATATCAAGTGCCCTTCTGCCATTCTGCAGGCTTTGCTGCTAGATCTTGTCAGCTCTAGCATTAACAGATGCAGATTACTCTTCTATAGATCTTGATGGACCCCACTTGTACCCCCCATTTAGTCCTCACACACCTTATACTGGGAAATCTTTTGACCATATCAAAAAATACCATAGACAAGAAAGTGTTAAAAACCAGAATGCCTTGGGAAAAACTGGCAAGTGGAAATATTTCTATTGTCTTTTTGACTATATGAAATTGCTGTAGCTCAGTACATGCCACAAAGCACATCATAGAACTATTAGACCTCTTAACACAACATCCTGACATTTTGATTTCCAGACTCAGTGAGGTATGGTTGTTTTCCTTGCTAAATTCACTCCATGTATCTCTGAGTTCACCTCACTTTTCACTTGTAGCTTCTTTCATTCTCTTGAAATGATCCATCTCCGTGCATTCTTCCAGTTACTCTCCTCCTCCTTCTGTATCTCTACTATTTGACAGATTTATTCAGTTTCCTTTCCTGGTACAACTGCTGATTTTTAAAGGCTCTCACTCTGTTCTGTGTGATGAGTCCTCTCCTCTGGCTGTCACACTGCCAAGCTTCATGTGCACATGGAACACTGGCCAGCAGGGGCCTGGAGGGCTTTAGATGTCCATGCCTGGGCTAGGTGGGCACCACACCACGTTGTGGGGGGAACCTGAAAATAAGGGTCTCATTCAAGTGAACGTTTTGTCTCCTGCTGAACATCTTGCAGCCTACCAAAGAACGAGAGGTATTCATTCTCTTTGAGAGGTTTTTGACTATTGTCCCACTATCGGAATACATAAAAATACTGCCTACTTTTGAAAACTCCTCTTGGGATTTCTTTCTCTATTTTTATTATAAAAATTATAAACAAGCACACTCACAACAGAGAACTAACACATTAGGATGTCATACCCTGGTAATCCAACGAGGATGGCTCACGCCCAGCCCCACAGGGCTGCCAGGCCATGGCCAGAACCCCCCGTTTCTGTGACACCCCAGCCCCCAGAGAGCTGCTCCAAGGCACCAGCACGGCTGGTACATCACTCAGCCACATCAACACCAGTGGCACAGGAACCATTTGCATGTCAAATTCACAAATTAAACATGTGAACAGATGACAAGTGAACATCTTGATTCACACTGTGTTTCTCCTGCTTGTCAGCTCCTGGCATTTAAGAACAGTCACTCCAAAAAGTGCTAAAAATAACACACAGGCCCTGCCATCAAATTCTTTTTTTCCTCCAATTTTGCCTTGATGTTCTGCCTGACACTGCTAATAATGAAGTTAACACGGCCCAGAAACCATTGCTGTAATTTCACAGTAACATCAGAAATACATATTACCTATGAGCAGATGGAAGGGCAGAAGGAGATGCAAACATCCAGCTAAGCCATGCTATCAGTCCGGACTGGTTTCTCAGGTGACATCAAGACAGCGTAAAGAAGTATGGAAGTACAAGGACTCAAAGACTAATTTGGGACCCGACCCTTGTCTGGGAGAAGTGCAGATCCACTTCCTCACTTCTAGGATTAAGGAGTTTCCTCAAGGCTTGTCCCCATTTCTCTTCTGCCACAACGACATGCTGCACAAGGTGTTCTACACTGTGATCTCTGACACTTTCTCTACAGCCTTTTAAAATTTCTCCAAACTATAATGGTTTCCCCATCCCTTCCCCTCCTCGGATAACAGTCTCCTTCTTTTGCCACACAGAAAAGACTCCTGCGATCTCCTGTGATCCGATCTCCAGCAGTTTCCTTTTGTCTGCCTATGACCCAGGCCCCCTGCTCAGAGCCGGGGCCACAGGGGCTGGGCCAGCTCCCCTTCTCCCTTCCACTGCCCGCTTTCCAGGGATTTCACACAAGCAGCCCCAGCTCTGGCTCAGGCAAAGGCTCCCCGCAGTCTCCTGAGCACATTTCACGCCGGCACAGCCCGGGGCACGGCCGACATCTGCGGGAGGAAAACCATTCCTCACAGCCAGCGTCACGCTTCGGGACAGCTACACCGAGGAGCTCTGCAATTACCAGCTGTGAAATAAAATTTCCACTGAATTAAGCCCAACTGATGTTCAGAATTTTTGATGTAGCTCTAGAGTCTTGACAATTCTGCCACAAAACTCATGGAACACAAACACGATGGGAAAAATTCAATCAGACGAAACACTGTGTGTTCAAAAACTACAATTGCTGAAGCCCAAATCCCTGGCAAAAAGTGAAAATTAATACATGGAAATGTCCTTTCCCAAAAGTGACAAATCATTATTACACTCTGCCTGAGGGAATCCTGAACTGATCTTATTGTTCAAGTGAGCAAGCACGAGGCAGATTAACAACGTCTCCTAAACAACATTAGTTTTGAAGGCTGATTGTAATTCCAACTAGGGAAAGGGGTTATCCCAATGCCAGTTGTGCACTGTCAGCTTCTGAGCGGAATTAGCATGCTATTAGTGTTTCTATGTGTAAAATTCTTGTCAAAACAGACTTCTAGTTTTTGAAAGAAAATAAGAGGCAAATACAAAATCATCAAGCGTTTAAATGAAATATCTCCTTGGAGTGAAATATTGTCTAAAATACCACATTTCGTGCAATGTGTTAAGACACACCCCACTCCTCACATGGCACCTGGTATAACAATTTTATTTCAAATTATGTGTAGCTGAAATATTCTAAGAGCAAAGGGAAACTGGTCTGTAATTCTGAAGCTATTGAGCATTTAAAGTCCTTCCCAAAAGCAGCAGAATATTTACAAATTTCCAAGTGCTGTTAAGGTGAGGATTTCTGAAATAATATACTAGAGATAATAGTTAAATAGCATTGAATAAGCAGGCTGTAGGAGAATATAATGTTATTTCTATTTATGATGAACTGTTCATTATTACAGTAAAGAGTAACACAGCAATACAATACTACAGCTGTAAATACTAACTTTATAGCTTCAAAATATACAATGAACTAAAAAGAAAGAGATTCATGCACTATGAACTGCAGAACTGCCAAAGATTTTTACAGCAAACTTTAAAAGCTACTGTGGAAGTTGACTTTATAGCAACTATCACATTTATTTCATGCATATTGTTTCTGCGGCATCATCAAGGGAATGCAAAATTCACACGGTGCCTTTTTTGTTTAATTATGATAATGACAATTTATACCAATGGCAGACAGACAAAAGCAAAAGATATCAAGAGACTTTAATCTGAATTTAGTTCTTTACTGATCCTGTTATTCCTGCCTCTTTATGCTGCAGGTTTATGTTGTACTGGTTAAAAAAGTAGGCAAGATACCACAGATTTAGAGAGAACTGGTGATTGCTGAATGCTAAATTAAGAGATACATTTTGCAGAAGAAAATTCCCCAATACTTCCAGCAATAATAATAAGCACATCTCATCATTGAAATCACCATGACTAAAACACAGGATGATCAATCTTGCCAAGACTGTATTTGTAAATTTTGATTTTTAGATCATAATTTTTGTTTCACACTGAATGAGAAGATTAAAGCAAAGCAATTTGTTCTGCTCTCTAGAAAACCTGGGTACGTGAGGTGTTTGCACCAATAGCTCCAATAGCTCCCCACTGGCACCTCACTGCACATCCCCAAACCAACCAGGCTGAGACAGACACATCTGGGTCAAAAGGTTAATGGGGATGGTGACCCCTGCTAAGCACGACACGGGAAAAGATTAATGTAGCTTTTGCTTATCTACATGAAATTAAAAACTGCAGAGGATAAAGCCTTTACACTGATCATTGCTGAATGACAACACAAAAATCAAATATCCCAAATGACTTGCTCATCTTTGATGTTTTTAAACTGATAAACAGTTTAGAAACATCTTCTAGGAAAAGGAGAATATGCAAAATATTTTTGGCACCTTGGACAATGCAACCAACAGAAAAGGGATAAACGTCACTAGACTATAAAGAATTAAACCTCATTTCTACTGCTCCAATTCACCATCTATTTCTAAAAAAGGATCATCATAAATGGCAATAGAATGTAACAGAGTGGCAGAAAAACCAGTCTCAGGAGATCTGAATCTTACATTGCACTCTGCCATTTCTTTCCTACAAATTTAACTCTTCCTTGCTTTATTTCTTCCTCTGCACAGTGGAAATGATACCACTAGTCCCTTTTCTTTTGTCAAACATCCTGACATTTGCTGAGAGGGAGAAGCATCCCACAGAAAGGCAGTGCAGCCACCTGTGTGCTGGGTGACAGGGTTCCCATGGCACACAGCCCTGGCACAGCCCTGGGGGACAGGGCACAGAGCTGGTCACACACAGCACTTCCAGCCTCACCGCTTTCAGTGTCCTGTGGTTTTCTTCATGACACTGTTTTTCAAAAGGAAATATGTTTCCTTTTCAACAGAGATACGTTTCTTACGAAGGAAACCACAGTGTCACACTTTTCCTGAGCAGACAGAAACACAGCAGCACATGTCCAACCAGAACTTCACCAGGCTGTTCCTGAGGCCGGTCACAGCCCTGCTCAGGGGATGCTGAACTTCCACTGGGGCCGTGGAAAGGGGCACTGCATCTTCAAAGGAAACAGATTTGCTTCAGAAAGGGGCAAGAAGTTGAAGAAACATCTGTAAAGACTGATAATAGATTCACTTCCTGAAATTCTTCTACAACTACGGCTGTAAAAAGCAGGAAGTACGGGCAGGAGAGGGAAAGAAAATTGCAAATAAGGACAAAAATCATTCTCACCCCAAAAATCGTCTGGATTGCTGAATGGTGCTGGAGATTAGACTGGAGGTGTCCTTAGTGGGATCTCTCTATCCTGATAATACAGACAAAGAGCCAGCAGTGTGACTGCTGTCATCTGCCAGCTTTCCACCTGGACTGCAGGGTGTCAGGAGGAGTGGTGATGGCACAGTGCACCTCCCACCCGGGGCAGAGCCCCTTCCCACGCCAGCCACGGTCCTGCCAGAGCCCCTTCCCACGCCAGCCATGGTCCTGCCGGAGCCCCTTCCCACGCCTGCCACGGTCCTGCCAGAGCCCCTTCCCACACC
>VZRO01000190.1:653326-705186 GCA_013397915.1 Daphoenositta chrysoptera | reverse complement strand
GCCTCTGCCTCTGCACACAGCATGGCCTCGGGCTCCACACACGAGGCTTTGGGGCCAAAACAGGCTTAACTCTGCCTCATGTTCTCTCAAGAGATAAACATGCTAACAAATGAAATAGAGTGGCTAAATGCCTCCTCTCCATAGGTTTGAGCTGCAGATCTGTATTCCAACTCACCTTTAAAACTCGGTGTGTACCCAGGCATGGGAAACCTCACCCTGTGTTCTCTCTGTATCAGTTGGAAACCAGTTCCCACCCCAGGGGCAGTGTGGGGGTGACTGTACACATAAAGGCAGAAAACATTTACACCAAGAATAGGGGAAAAGTGTGAACACCGGGAAGCCATTCAGAGCTACATATTGGTTAAGTTATTCCCCAGCTTGTAGTTCACAACTACTACAAACCAGAAATACCTTCACTTTCAAGGACCCTGTCCTCAAAATCTAACTATTTAAACTGAAATACCTAAAAACAGTAAGAGTTACATATCGAAAATGAATGTGTTAACTAATTTTGACAACCACACCTTAACTAGTTTTTCCAACAGTTGCAGTGCACTACTGTACTGCAGCATGTTTAGTGAATAAAAAGTGTTAAGTGACTAAAACATGGTACAGCTTTCCATTTATTACCTGCGTGCTGAAAGGTGAGAAGGGGCTGCTGCCAGCTCGTTAGCCAGACATCACACAGTGCACTCAACAGAGAGCGAAGAACTTGTGTGTTTTGCTGTAATTATGCACATAGGAAAATCCTGCACACGGGTTACTAATAAAACATGAACTCCTGCAATTATCCCCACACAATTATATAATTATTTATCTGTTTCTCTCCTGCTAACCACTGTATGACACCCAGCAGTATGTACTGCAGAGAGAATCAACCTGATCTGGTTGATCCCCAAATGAAAACAGAACAGAAGCCACTTGCCAGGCTAAATAATTAAAACTGTCTAATTTTCAGTGTATGCATTTGAGCCAAATGCTCTCCAAGGCCCCTCAGAAATTCTGAGGCAAAACTGTGATGGTTAATTAAATCTTTGAAGCCTACCTGACTTCAACAGCCAGGGAAGCATCCAGGACTCAGCGTGAATTCACTCTTCCACCAAGGAGCTTGGTGTTGCTGTAGGAAGTAAAAAGTGTGATTATAAAACAGAAAAAATGCAAGAGTAATAAGGATTGAAAATAAGACAAGAAATCTTACAATTCCAATATATAACATCAACCACCATGTAAAACACCAGGTGAAATAATTGCTTCAGCTTAAATCCCAGTTCAGAATACGGAGTACAGTTAAAGCCACAGAAAAACTGCAGCTAAAGAAGCAGTGATAGCTCTTGGGAAAGGGAAGCAAGTGGCTCCTGGGTAGCACTGAAGGTCACGCTGAAAGCTGAGGACTGGAAAGATTTCCCCAAATGAGGTACAGTCAGCCTGGGTGTATTTCTCACTATACAGACCACCGAGCTGAAGAATTTTTCAGATGTAAAAATCAAGATGGGTAGTTAAATCACAACCAGAATTATAATGGCTTACACAACCAAAAAGTTGGGCCAGTCAGTAAAAAACACTGCAGAGGCTGTGACTCTAAGGTGCACAATTTCTGCATCAACCATCAGCAACTTGATTCTTCTTTTTTGGTGAGGCATCTGTCACCACTCTAAGCCACTGTCTCTCAAGCCACTCCAAACACTGGTGACAATGGACAACACACACACTGGAATGGCAGCACCCATATTCTCTAATATTATTATCCCAAATATACCATCCCTTTTTCCTCGTTGTTCCAGTTACAGCTAGCCCTCATAATTTCAGTATTATTCCCTCTGCAAAGGAATAGAACATGCCATTCCTAAGAAGCTGGCAGGAAAACCAGCAGAATTTATCCTTCTTTGAAAAGCCATGGTGACTTTTGCTAAAACAAAAGTAACTCTTGCTAAAAAGAAACCATTAAGAAAGCAATAATGATCAGATTTTATGAATTCACACAGAGGTAAAAATCTCTTCAGTTTCTATCCCTTTTTGGGTTTTATGCCACTAAAACCCGGGTGCTGTAATGGCCTGAATGGCAGGGAGCAGGTCATTAATGCTTAGCTCCCTGTTGCTAAACTGCCTCTTAATGTACCCCTGAATTTCATACACTGCTGCCATGAGCACAGTGTGCATATGGTACATTAGATAAATAAAATTAATTAACCTTGGACTTGGGATTCTTAACTCCCTATGCATAGCACTTGGGAAAACAGTTCCTCAGAAGCTCTGTAACCCGTTTTTACATCCTCCCAGACCCTGTGGCTATGCTAAGCTACAGGTTCCTTTAGCCCCAGGTTGTTACACCACCTCAGTATAAAAATAGCCTTCTGCCAAAACAAATAATATAATTTTTCACTGCAAAGAAAGCACAGAAAGCGTCCGTGTCCCCAGGCAGTCTCCAGGGTGCTAAACGTGCTATTTCAGTTTGGTACTGCATGTACTGTGAACACACTCAGTACTCCCACACAGAGTGCTGTCTGATACATCCTCGTTGGAGAGTTCTCCAGGCACCAGGAGCTCTTTTCTTTCCTACCAGGAAATTCCAGGAGTCAGATAACCAGTACTGGTTAAATAAAGGTTTTGCCCTGGCTGTGCATATAGAATACTCCCATACTTATCCACAAAAACGCATGCATATCTACACAGATTACCTGGGAGCTGTAAATTCCACCTGTTTGTAAGGAATTTTCACCCCTGCTGTGCAAGTGACCTCAAATGCCTTTGAGGGAGTCCCAGCATCTTTCCTTCTGCAGAATTTATTGACTCCTGGGGAACTCCTACACCTCTAAGCTAACCTGTCCTGCCGGGGCACTGGAGATGATTGAGGAAAAGCAGGAAAGCAGAACCTTCCAGCTGGTTACATCCACTCTGGAGAGCAAGCACCTTCCAGCTGCTACTGCACCGCACAGCCTTTGCTTGCTGTGCACATCCTGCCCCAGGCCTTTACTCCACTCACAGTCATGTTGAGAGCTCCATTCTGGAACAGTTAATTCAGGGTGTCAGAGAGCTCAGCCAGGTGCTCTTTTTTAGAGTATTCAGTTTCTAGGCCCCATTCATCAGGATTCCATTCTAATGTCTTACTACACAGAAAAATCTGAGTTCAGGCGCTTTTGTAGAAAACATGGATAATGTTGGAATGAATGAGCCTTATGGAAAGTGTGCCTTTCGAAGAGCGGTAATACAGGAAGGACTTCCTGAGCAGGCCAGTGCAGTTCAAGAGTGATGTCAGGGTCATTATCCCAAGTTTTTACCAAAACATCCTGGATCAATGCAGTCACAGAAAATGAAAAATCCTTATCAGGAAAGCCTGATGGAGGTCAACGCCTCTTGGCTTTTGCATTATCTACCACTGTGACTTTCTGTTCCTCACAAACTGCTGTAACAGTTTTAATTAAGTTTCAGATGCAAATGTTCTGTATTTTAAAACAGAAAATATGCATAATTAGATGTAAGATCCAGTATTCTCTAAAATCCTTTAACTGATCTTAAGAGAGCTGCAATTTCACCCTTCTTTTGATAGATGACCAGTACTTATGTTAAATTTATACTTGTGACCTGAAGAGTCAAGGAGAGGCAGGACTGCCCCGAACTCCCAATGTCTCAGGAGGGGACAACACCACAGAAACGTTATCTTTCTTCAGCTACCAATCTCCCATAAAATCTGTCCTTTACTAAAAATGCATCATACGAAATCTCAGGAGAAAAAAGAACAATGCTGAGAAAAGATCCAGTAATCAGTTACTTATTTTTCACGTGAAAGAGTTTGAAGGGCTGCCAGCCCAAGTGTGTTGGTATGCACGAGCTGAGAATTAAAAATAGTAATATAAAAACTGATTGCTTTTTCTTCTCTTTTCTTTATGCTTAATTTCTCTTCACTAAATGTACTTCGCACATTGTTAGGTAGATATAATATGTGTAGGAGGGATTGTCGAGGTTGCCATGGTTTCTCATTTTTAATGAGCTTTGAGACTTCATAATCCAATCAAATGCATTAATAATTACTACATCTATTTTTTTCTCCCTTCCCCCCTCCCTCCAAAGCACTCCAAAAATTACTGGTGCTAAAAGTAAAACCAGTGATTTGAGAGACAATAAAACATCAAAGTAGAAGCCCACCCTCAAGGAGTCAGCAAACAAAGGCTTAGGGAGGTAACAGGAGAAAATTACCACCGTGAGTCAGAGATCTGTTCCATGGCCTCATGTCTCTCTTAACATCTTAAGTCAGCAGAGTATTTTGTTCAGTTGGGTGCAAAACTCCCCAAACACAGAGCAAACCGAGTCACATCTGTCACAATCAGAAGCTGGTGAACCACTGGAGGCTGGCTGCACCAGCTCTGGTACTGTCTGCTTACACTGCTCAATGTGCACGGACAGACTGAAGTGCTCAGAAGTTTGTGGGTAGCTACCTCCCCCAAACACACAATTCCAGTGCATTTAGCCTGGATTTGGCAAAGGAAGGGAGCAATTCTCTGACTTTAAACCGAAGAACCTGAATGGGACAACTCAGGCACTTACAAGCAATGCCTTTTTTGACTAATTCACTGACTCAAAGTAAACAAGACTGAAGAGGCAAAACCACTACTCATTTAAAAAACAAACAAACAAACAAAATCTATTCCCTCCGTGAAGTGCTTTGCTTTTACACTACTGGATCAAGTAAATAGAGATAAATAAGATTAAATAAAACACTGCCAGCTCAGTGTACAGCTAAGGAGAAAAGCACTTAATGCTTCAGCAACCATTGAAACACATTTTGCATGAGAACTTCTTGGCTGAAGCCATTCACTGTCACATCATATTTGATGGTCTCCTGATACTGATGAAATAGGTCAAGGTGTAGAAGGAATTTAGGCTCTGGGTCTGTGAATATCTCCTTGTCCCAAACACAACAGCAAAGGTGGATTTGTTACTTGCTGCCACTGTTCACCTTACCTCGGGCAGTGGGGAGAGTCAGAAATCCTTCCCTTCCATTTGAGGGCAGATCAGATAGGAGTACTTGATTTTTATACAGGAGAAGGGAATTCTAGCCCCCAGGAAGCCATTCAATGGATACCACAGTGCTTACACAGCTCACAGGCAGCCAAGCAGCTGGGGCCAAGTGCTCTTAAAAGCATCAGGCACTGCAAGGACAGAGGACGAATCCTCCGAGGGCTCCTTGTGGAAATTCCAACACATGCTGTCCTAAAACCTTGCAAGGCACTTGTGGGTATAACCAGCTCACTTCTGAGAGAGCTGGACACACAAAGACAGTAAAGCACAGATGAGGTAAGAGACTTGCTGAATACCACACAGAAAATCTGTGCCAGAGCAGGACACCAAATCAACTCCCAAATCCTGGAGACTCCTCAGTTGCGGTACTCTATCCACAGACCACTCCTCTCTGTAAGGACAAAAAAGGACACCAGCACTACTTCTGGGTAGGGCAGACAATTGAAACCCTGCTGTGATGTTAGAGATGAGAGGAGCCCTAGCACAGAAATGCAATTTGGCAGAAATTTGGAGGAATAAAATAAACTACTTCTGCAATATGAATCATCACAAACTTAAACATTGTGAAATAAACTTTTGGTGCCAACTTCCTACATTAAGTGTCTGAGGACTCCGACAGACTAGCAGTGCTTTTTTTCCTAATAAACTCTTACAGAATGAAAGAAAATTGCAATATAAAAATTTCCATCCCACGTTGTAGCATGAATCAGAAATTGCTGATTTCTCTTGGAAAGGTCGTTAGCATTTCACTCGGGAGTTCCCAGCGCGGCGGCTCCTCTGCGCAGAGCTTTGCTGGAACACGGTGTCACGTCCCCGCGCCGCCCCCTGCCCACGCGATCCCTGTCAGTGCCGGCGGGAGGAGGCTTTCCCTGCCTCTGGGCAGGACACATCGCAGGCTGATGGATCTGCACCACAGCCTTCACCCAGCACGGCCGGGAGAACCAGTGCCATGCACTGAGCACCTTACGGCAATGTTCTCACTCGCTCCCGTTCTGCATTTGCTTATACCCTTAACAAAGCATAACCCCCTGGAACATGCTCCCTGCTACCTGGCTTTCCAAGCCACAATGTTAAAAAGATTACAGAGGACACAAAAATATTTGTGTATTTGGTCTCTTTTTTCTCCCCCCCAATAATATTTCCACATACATAGACTCAAACCTTAAGGAAAAATCAACCTGGTCTGAGGTGATTCTTAGACACATAATAAATGTGAAAAAGGAAAAACTGCAATGAGCAACAAAAAAGTTTGAGAGTAATTATATTGTCTACCTTTCACAACATGATTTTTGATGCCATCTGTGATTTTTTAAAAAAATTATATCTCCTGCTTTCATTTATGATGCTTTTAAAACCATGAGATAAAACATCAACAGAAGTCATTCTAGCTGGGATTGTCCTTGAAGAGAAGCTACTTCTTCACAGCCCCTGTAGGTAACAGATCCTGGCATCTTTCTGCAGCCAGTGGTGGCACAAAGTGAAATTCTTCCTTCCCAAGCTCTTACACCATTTCCTGTGCCAAGTCCACCACATGACTATTTGTTCTCGTCCTTTCTCTGTTACACACAAGGAGCCCACCTTGGGGATCTGAACAGCAGCAGACCCAGGACCCACTTCAATAATTCAACTTTTAGCTATTCTTCAAGCTGCATAGCTTTAATAGCTTTTTCATTTGATATTGCTTCATTAAAGGTCATTTTTGTGTGACATTTGCAGAACTAGTTCTCTAATTATCCTGCTCACCATATGAGAAGCTTTTTCAGGAACAGTTCATTCTCCTTTGCAAAGAGACAAAATTTAATTACAGAGTGGAAGACTTAAATAATGATAACACAAAAAAATACTTCTATAAATCCCTTTTAGTTTAGGCTTTAAATTCTGAAAGGTCAGGCTCTTCTAAGGTCTGTAGTTTAAAAAGAGATCATGACTTAATTATAGATCATCATTACATACTTCAAATTGTTTTAGTGGACATAGTTCATTCTCCTTTGTCACAAATTGTGAGTTCTGAAAACACCTAGAGATTGCCAGTCAGAATAACATAACCACCATCCCTTGGGGCTGGACTCTTCACCTGGACATTTTCAGCAGAGTCAAATTAAAGCTGAAAGAAGGACTGGAAGCTAACCCTCCAGAAAAAAGCTCATTGCTGAGAGGCTGACAGTGGCTGCAGTCACCTGTAATGCCACGCTGTTCTTCCTGAGGAGGAATGGGTTTGGATTTGTCTATAGTGAGATACAGCACTGTATTTTTTAATTCACTTCCTGAAAGCTGGTATGAATGTTCAACTTCCCTGAGTGCTGGATGCCCTGGAAATCCCAGTCATGAAGGAGACAAGGTTCATCTTAGTTGATCAGGACATCTGCTAATAGGATCCTCACACATCCAGCACACAGGCTGCAACTCTGGAACTGGGAAAGCCAACGTTTATGTTCCCCTCATTCACATTTTAACTTTTTCATTCATAAATGTATCAGAAAACTTTCTAGTATCATCTGTCTCTTTCCTAAAGCCCAGACTAAATTGCAATTGAACCTTCCACCAGCTAAGTCCACCTCAACTTTGAGGATTTGATTCTGCAGGATGCTTAGGCTCTTCCAAAACATGATGTTAGCGAAGGAAATGTCCCATATTTTGCCATACTGGTCATCCATATGCTGCTAAAAATAACATAACTTTTCATCTCTCCAGGGCTCCTGGGTATTCTTTAATTTTTTCTACTACCTGACTATCATATTCCTTTAGTTTCTCTAATTTAGTACACAGTCAGTATTGGAAGGTGGGGGTTTTTTACCCTTTCTTCACATAGTTAGGATATTAAATATGTGAAGCTCAGAAATTCAATGAGCCAGGAAGAAGATACAACAAAATCTTTCTCACCTGAATCACAGGATGCTTGGAATACAGACCTCAGAAATGAGGTTAAGCAACTATTTGTTAACGCAGAGTTACTCAGCAGGAAACTTACCACGTGTTCATTAAATGAAACTCCAGGTCAGTTTGAATTCTCCCACACAGGGTCAGAAATTGCTCCCTTAGCTCCAAACACAGAGGAGAAGTGGGTACAGTGGGTCTTCTGAGTAGCAGGTGAACCTGCAAAACACAGTCAGTGCATTTGTAAGCAAACAAGGTCCTTGCAAGGCCAGACTGGGGACAGTCAGCAGGCAGGTGGACTATGGCTGAGGGGGTCACTGCATCCCCAAAGGCAATGGTAAACCAGTTTGCACTATTTTCTGTTTCTTTCAGGATCTGTGAGCTTCGGGGCCAAGCAGCCTTCAGGAAATCTGCCACAGTGACTTGTCTGGAATCCCTTACAGCTAGGAAGGCAACCTTGGCCCACAACCTTTCTGCTTTTCCTGTTTCACAGTGATTTCAGTTCCTCCTTATTTTAACCCCCAAAATTGTTCGGTACTGAATCAATCCCCATACCATTTGGAGCACCCAATGACTTTAGAACAGATAGACAGACAGCAGAGAAGGGCACATGCAACTACAGCTACAGTTCCTCAAACAATCTGAGAAAATGCAAAAGGAAAGCTGAGCAGCTTTTTCTCTTTGAAAATGAGAATCTTAACATTGTGCATTAAGAAGTTAAATTGATTTTATTATAAAACAAGTAGAGCAGTTCATAAACAGTTTATATCAAATCCAAGCATCACTTTCAAATGCACATTTCCCAGTTTTGAGCAGTCAGTAACAGCACATTTGCAGTGAGTTGGGATTACATTCAGATTTGTGCTTTGTACAGTGAAATTTATGTTATTCTTTTTTATATCAAATTCCTTTTTTGATTGCAAGCTACAATCTACTCAGTGAACTGATCTCTCCTGCAGCACACGCTGTTCTCTCACACATTTTCAACCCAGTGGTTCAATGCAAACCTCGTGCTATTGTCCAGCAGCTGAGTGCACGCAGCCCACAGACATTCCCCATGACCATGCTCGCCAGAAAAGTCATCCTGGCTGGGCTGGTGACACCACCTGTGCCAGGGCCACCTGCCAGGCTCCCCATGGGGCCTGGAATGGTCTCTGGGATGGTACCAATGCCAGCTGTCCCACAGCACACCTCCCACCGGGGCTGGGGGTGCTGCCAGGGACTGCAACAGGTTTGTTCAAGGGCAGGGAAAGCAAAAATCCCCAGGCTTTTGGTCACCATGACAAAGCTGGGCAGAGCAAGGAACGTTGACAGCCCAGCGCTCGCTGCCCGGGGCTGCAGCCAGGTGTGCGCAGAGGCGATGTCACCTCCAGGTACATGCACAGTCACCTCACGGGACAGCTGCCACTGCAGCTCTGTCTCACCCGTTTCAGTTACAGTGACAGCTTCATGTTCAGCTGCAGTTGAGTACAGAGAGGGACACCCTGGATGGGTGCCCGCAGGGCAGGAGAAGTGGCAGAATCCATCAGGAGCACACAGCCCAGTCAGGAAAGCGTTCCCTAAGGACACCCTCTGGCTTTTACCAAGGAACAGAAACAGGCTGGTGAAACAGCTATTTCTGAGGCAGCTGACAAACCCTGGCAGCAGTTTAGTGCCAGCTCCAAGGGCTGTGAACATCATTCTGACCCTGGAGAAAGCAGGGTCTCTCCCTCAAAAGCAGCCCTCCCAAACTGGCTTCCCTAGATCTAAATTTCATTTTGTAGAAGGTGACTGAGGGCCTTTTCTTCCCTGCATCTTGGAGCACAGCCACCCTACCCAACTGCAAGAACTTCGGCCCAAGACATTGTTGCATGTTTACTACAAAATTAACATTTTCATATATATATATATTAAAAACAGTGGTCATTCTTAATATACTAATTTTTTTAATTAATTAATAATTCAGATCACTTTCACATGATAGGACATACTGGTTTAGAAATAAAGAAAATCAAGTATGGGTAATCAAGAATAAAAGAAATAAATCAAGTATCAGGAGAGAACATGCGAGGTCAGTTCCCTGCTACAGGTGCTCCTTGTTAGATTAGAAAACAATAAATAACTTCTGTTTATGTCTTTTCTAGAAAAAGGCTCCAGAGAAAGTTTATCTTTTCAGATTTATCCAGTGGAGAACCACAAACCTTTCGCAAATGCTATCTTAAAGTCACTTTCAAATCAGAAAACTCAGGAGAGAAGGACACCTTGAGATCCCAGAAAGCAAATGCTCCTGCACCAGAGCAACCTGGGAAGCTGTCTGGAAACCCAAGAGGCACAGCCATGTTATAAGAAGCTGAACAAAACAATGAAAAAGTATTTGAGCTGAAAAGACAAACACAGCATATTTGACTGATGCCAGAAAGAAAATTTTAAAATAGTGTTAAATAATAAAAATATACATTTAACTCTCTTTTATTATTCCCCAAAGAAACAATAAAAACCCCAGAATCATACTGACTGCTGGAGTTAATTGAAATGATGAATGGAGTTTAGGGTGCATCTTCACATTGTTTCCTTAAAAAAGTCTCCCCAGTTTCATGCATAAGATGAAAGAGCTTGTCCACAGAAATGTAAGTTAAATTATCAATTTGCTCCACTATTAAGCACGTTTATTAACTTAAATGTCACAATTAGACTCCTCCATGGTAGGGAGAGAGCCCCTGGTGGGTTTTTTTGTTTGTTTGTTTTTTCCTAAAGAGATAAAAAAGTAGGGCTTCAATGAAAGTAAAGTCCATTGACTTTCATAAAAGACAAAGGTCATATAAAAAGGCTTTAAGTCTTCTGGGAAATAAGAATTTAGTCCTGTTCTCAGAAAGAAAGATAATCAGTGGCAGGCCTGGTCTGTTCTTCCAAGTGTTTCTTGCTCAAGAAGTTTTATTTCCTCTTTTTTCTGCTTATAATAGGAACCACTGAAAATTTAAGACATATTTCAAATATTTTCCATTTTACTGCAATTCAAAATAGAGAAATGGAAAATACTTCCACAAAGAGCTTACAGTGGCTGAGAAGCGAGAAACAAGCCATGTGTACTCACAGGAACACAAATTATTTCATCTCCTGTTAAATTTTAATCTTTTCCACAACTGGCTAATCGTAAATTCAAATGAATTTTCAGCTATTGTCCCAAAATCGTTTATGACTTTACACGTCCATAGGGGAAGTGGGGGAAATAGACAAAATACAAACAAAAATCAGGACGAGATTGATGGTTTTGTTGTTGTTATCCAGATCAGTTTTAGAAGACTCAGCTTTGAACACATTCCCTTCACTGTTGGGGCACCTCTTGGAAGCTGTAAGAAGAGTTCAGGTTTTGACAAGAACATGGCTCCAAGACTACCAAAGCTATGAAAAATAGTTCATTTTAATTTTGCAGAATTTGTCTCAGGCAAATCAGGCACAGAAGTGGGAAAAGGATCTCCTCATTTTCCCTGAGATTCAGGAGAGGATCTCAGAATCAGAATAGATGAAACTGCATCGTGCCTTTCTCCATATTCTCTTTACTGATTCTTTTCTTATTGCAACAAGAAATGCAATTAGTTAGACACTGAGATATACAATTGAACAAATTTTAATTGACAGAGGAAAACAAAAAGATTACAAAACCAATTAATTTCTTCTTTATTACTTCAGAATCTGTACTAATTTGTGTTCAAGCAAACGGCAATATCTTTCATCTGGAAAACATTCCAGGCTAATTCTTCTGTGTTTTCTTCTTTTGTTTGCAGATATATACTGGCTTGTTAAGATCATGATTAGATCATGACACTTTCTAATTCTTTGGATGGTGATTCAGAATTGCTACCAAGAGGCATGGCCTGGCCTACAGAGTAAATGACTGAGTAAGACTCTTCTGGGATGGAGTAGCACTAGGTTTGTACCTACAACCTGTGCTATTTTTGCTCTGTTAAACAACAACAATTGCTCATTTTGCTTCTTTTTAGGAAGGTATTCAGAGCTCTAAAATGCATTTGCTATCTCTCCAGATCAAACCTCTCTGCCAGGAGGTTCAGCATGATGTTGTGCAACCGCTCTGCCTGGGGTTCAGCTCCTGGCTCGAAGAGCCCAGGGTGTGAGCAGAGAACAGCTCCAACAGCTGCTGACTTGTGCTACGAGTCTGGAAACTGCTCAAGGATCACCCTGGGATGCGTCAGCCTCTCACAGAAGAACATGACACCAGTTTTCTTTTAAATGCAATCTTGAGATCTAATAAAAATCCCTTCCTAGAAAAGAATTCTCTCTGTCTCCTGGCCCCCCCTCCCGTCAGCCTTTCTCCCTCCCTCCCGTTTTCCTTGGGTGTTCACAGGCAAGGCTACAGCAGAGCAGCTCTGACTTGCCTGCTGGGCCTGGGCAGAGGGAAAGCAGCTCACGACAGCAGCTACAATGAAAACAAGAATAAAAGAGTTCTGAAGCTGTCACCAACTTTTCTGAGCATAAGTCAAAATCTTTCTAATCAAGTCTGATAGCCCAGGAAGACAAATTTCATCATGTCAGACAGGGCCAACCTCCCCATGTTCATTGTGGGGATTTTTGCCTCACGTTCTCCAAGCCATGACTGCAGAAGAGGATAAGGCACAAGACAGAATCCCGCTGAATATACGTTTCCCTCTAGGAGCATGTCTGATAGCTCTAAACCATTGTGACATTCAGCCAACACCATCAGCAAATTCTAGGCAACAGGGGATGGCATAAAGTAGGTGAGGGATGAGCTTCTCTAGAGCTTTCTGCAACAGGTTGATACCTCTTAGCTCCTTCATGTTTTGGCAGCCACTCAAGGCCATGAAAACTGCCAGTCCTGCAACCTTCCTCAATATGGGAATGCTTGTCTACACAGGGAAACAATTGCAGAATAAGCTAGGGCATAGATTTAGCCTCTTATCTATTCTGGTCTCATAACTGGTTCATAAAAGCACACAAAGCCCAAGTTGCTACCAAACAGCTTTCTCAATGTGTCTTAACAGACCTCTCAGGCATTCGCATTGCACATTAAGAGGACTTGTATAAAGTACAAGAGAGTTTGGAGACAGTGTGTCTGTGTGAGGGCTAGCACAGTTTGGGATAAGCTAATAAATAAGGATTGTCACCTTTTCCCAAGGCATCCCAGATATTAACACCCGAGAGGTAAAGCAATGCTAGGAGAAAACTGCACAGTTGTCATAACAACAACCACAGAGCACGGCCCAGGAGATGAGTAAGCTGCCAAGAATCTCAAGAAAGAGAGAAATCAATTAAATCAAGGGATTCAGGACCTCTGGGTTGCTTTGGCCACTGGTCCTTGGAATGGAAAGATTCTGATTCTCAGTATCTATCTGGGTAAATGGACACAACCGTCCTGTGAAAACATGGCAAAAACTGTACACATCTATTGTATTAACCCAAGATCTTTTTGGCACATGCCCCTGCCAGGCTGTCAGCAGCACCTGGATTTACCAACACATCTCATTTGCTTGTCCATTCACAGTTTATACCCTCCCAGCTGAGCTTTTCCACTGTAAAACACTTGTGCATTGATCTACCCAGGCAGCAGGATCTATGCAAAGAGCCAATGGTATCTGCTCTTATTAGGGATTCAGTATGAGGCTGGTCTTGCACATTCCTAATTTTCATTTTTTTCTCCAAAAGCTCAATCTAGAAATTTATCACCACTTAAGGAGAGAAGTGAAAGACTGATCCACTTTTTTGTGCTCAGGAATTCAGAATTTTGCAATCAATTTAAAGCCATATAAAATCTTGTCCTTGATCCTACTGCAAACACATATTTTTGCAAAACCAGCAAAAATGTAACAAATGCAGGTTGCACATTCCACAAGACCATAAAAAAAATTTGCAGATTTTCAAAAGAAATTGGTAGTAGAACATACTTTGAAGAAGTTCAAGAATTACCTGGGGAGTAAGTTGTTGTTAATTACTATTGAGTTTACATATGCAGTGGAATTCCAAGAAGGAAATTTTGTGGGAGTGAGACAATCCAAAACGTTACAAAATGGATAAAATCTTTGGGGTTTAGAGCTTTAACACACCACTAAGAGCTGGAAGTCTGTCAGAGGAGTCTCCATAGGCAGCTGATTCTATAAACTGATGCTCTAGGCTGTATTACAATTTCATCTGGAATATTCAGCCACTTTCAGTGATTTTTCAGAAGAAATATTCATACTTATTTATGGCAAATACTTGGCTTCTAGGGAGTCAAATATCCAACTCTCTAAAACTTGTAAATCCTGACAGCAGCCTTACAAACACAAACTGCCCCAAGCCAGGTTAGGTACAGTCACATTGCTCCCACTTAGGTATTTAGCCTGTCCTTAATCACACGTTCCCATTGTATCCAGCAGTTCTGATGAGCAGAAAGAAATGACAGCTCCACCTGAGTCCTGCAGGATGGAGACTGAGATAAACAGCTCATTAATGAAAGCAGAAAACAGCAACACTCATCTATTTTCACTCAGAGATTACAAAGAAGCATTGATCCTAAGTGCACGGTAATGTTCTTATCAGCAAGTTAATTGAGATCTTCATCCGGATCTAGTTGGGGAATGAAAGGGAAAAATTAGCTGGAAAGTTTTTGTAATTTCACAAAACAAGAGCTGAATACTGAGGATTAAAAGGAAATCATTTACCAACCACGGTGCATTATTATTCTCAGGGATAGTGCTTTCTAAAGTTATGGGTCCTTATGGAAAAGTATTTTTCTTAATAACCAATCCACTGCTCAAGAATATATTTCATAGCAGCATCCTCCCAAAGTCATTTACCAGGGGAAACATTCCAGCTCTGTCTGTATTACATTTGAAATAATGTTAATACCATCTCCTTGGCAGGCATACAAATGGACACAGGGTTTTTCCTGTGTTCTCCCAGTCTCCCCATGAGGGCTACCACTTACATAGGTCTTCCACCATCCAAACTACTTCTGTTATGTTATTTATGTTTTAATGAGTACAGTCTCAACAGTGAGTACAGGCCAACAGCAGGGACGTAAAGCATACAGACCTGGCTATTTAGTGTACAGCAGCCAAGTTAGTATCAATTGAACTAAGAGAAATCCATAAATATGGTGAGGAACAGCAGGGCTTCAGCAACTTTTTGCTGGGTCAAGAAGAAATATTTCCAGAAGTAGCAACACTATCAACATCATCCAGTGTACTTTAGTAACTCTCTTTCATGTGCTACACAGTTTGAGGTCAATTATTCAATTCAGACATCAGTGCTTATGCCACTGAAACAGCATTTAAACAAAGAGACGGCTGTCCCATAGAAAGAAAATCGATCTTTTTGAGGACACAGACACTCCTCGTGGCGGGGCCATCAGGGCATGACAAGGTGTGGGCGCGTGGCTGCTCCGGCGATGCCACCGCGGGTGCTCGGCCACAGCCGCAGCCCCTCTGTGCCGGGAGCCGCCCGGCGCTGGGAGCCGCGGCCGCCCCGCACACCCTCGGTCTGCCCGGCACACCCTCGGTCTGCCCGGTGCACCCTCGGTCTGCCCGGTACACCCTCGGTCTGCCCCGCACACCCTCGGTCTGCCCGGTACACCCTCGGTCTGCCCCGCACACCCTCGGTCTGCCCGGTACACCCTCGGTCTGCCCGGTACACCCTCGGTCTGCCCGGTACACCCTCGGTCTGCCCCGCACACCCTCGGTCTGCCCCAGCTCCGGTCATGGGGAGCACCGCGCTCCTCTGGAATTCAGCAGCTGAACGGAGAGCAGGAGGACAGGAAGAGATGAGAGCCCTTCTCACCCTTCCTCGGCACTGCAGCTCGCACAAGAGCAAGGCAAGCAGTGAGGAAAGGACAAGTTTTCAGAACTACAGCAGGAGTTCAGAGACTAAATCCTCTTCCCACACAACTTCAGGAGCCCTTTTCCTCACAATACCAATTCTCTACACATTCCAAAGAAGTATTTCCTCCTGTCAAGCCCCTTTGGGACTCCCACTCTCAAGAAAAACACATCAGCCATGAACTTGACAAGCTTTCTGGTATTTCCCCCTCGAGCTTGTTTCTATCCCCATTATCTACTGTACAGAGATTTTTTCCTCCACAAACTCCTCTCCCCCCACTGTGTGTGTCCCCAATGTGTGTAGTCCATTGTCACCAGTGGAAGGACAGGCACACTCATGCATACTCACAGGCTGAAAAAAAATGGGGGGTTCTCACAACATTAAGAATTCGCAGCACCAAAATTAATGAATTCTATCATTCACTTGCAATAACATTTAGGTGAAGTATCCCTGGTGTGGGAGAATCCCAGCTCTGGGCAGCAGATATAGATACCTGCAGATAGAGCAGCATGGTCAGAATTGTCCCTCAGCATCACACAGAGCATCCAAGAGTTGCACTGCTTCAGTAACAAGTGGGAGGGGAAGGAGAAACAGTGGCAGCACAAGTTTCTTATCAGAACAAATCCTCCTGCAACCAGAGAAAAATTAGAGCTTTGCATTCACACCAATCTGGTCGCTTGAGTGTATCCATGGTAACCCCCATCCTTCAGAAATTCCAGTGTGTATCTACACACTGCTTTTACATTCCACTAACACACGAACAGAATTGAGAGCACTGGAGTGTCGGCTCCATTAATCTGCTTCTACTTCAGCTACAGAAATGCATTAGGAGACAGAAAAGCTCCCCCACATCTACTCTTTAACCCAAATTCTTCCAGCATGCAGCTGGAATTTCTGGATTACTCTGTTCTTTGACAACAGTATTTATTGTCCTGGACCAGGAGGAGGACCCCTGCAGGATTCTGAACCGTCTGATTACATTGTTGAGCACCATTTACTAATGTCTGACTGATACATAAATTTCTGATTATATCAAAAAGGGTGAAAATTATTTTGTTATATCAATAGCATGTTTAAAAATTCTTAGCAAGAATATGGTTTAGAGCATTTTCTCAAGAAATCTGACAACTTTAATAACCTTTCTAATCTGATTTAATCAAAGGCTTCTTAAAATAAAGGGTTTTAATATGTGGACCTGGAAAATAAAATTGCATTGGCATTTTGGATTTCTCTATGATAAATCAAAATCTCCTGCTAACTTAGCTTGCTATTCTTAGGTAACTTGCATGATTTCTTTTAATAGCACATCGTCACACAAAAATCAGAATGAAAACCAATACCTGAAGCAATAGCCTGTGAAAATCATGTTGTTTAAATTACTTAATGAACAGGACCGGGGTGTTGTTTCATTGGGACAGAACAGCGTGATTTCATGACAACGCCATTACAACTTTCAGTGACTGTGAAAGCAGAAACGGGAAGATTTCTGCCCCTGCCGGAGCAGCGCCCGCTCCTCCCTGCGGCTGCCGCGAGCTCCGCCGCCCCAAACGCTCTTTATCTTCAACAAGAAAGCAGATTAATTCATGTAAAGCCAACAAACAAACAAAAACACAACCCCCGAAATCAACACGCAGTGGATAAGGAATTGTTGTTCTTAAAAGAAGTTGTTTTGTATCAGCTTTGTTTTTGTGCTGCTCTTTATAATTCAAATTCAGAGAGTGCCAGAAAATGGCAGGCATGTCCTTGGAACAACACATGCAAGACGGGACTATTTTTATCAATAAAACATTTCCAGTGATATCTTTGGCAAGACCAGAGCACCAGTGTCCCGAAACCAGGTAAAACCAATGGAAATCTCCTCTCAATCTCATTTTGGCACCTTTGAAATCTCATTTATGTTGCCTTTTCTGGTGAAAACAGATGGAGCTAATTGCTGCTTTTTTAGTTACTATGTGAGAAAAAAAGCTAAATTACCTTCAGAATGAGACCTGCATGTATGCAGAGAGCTAGCACAAGCTCTCTGCAGAATACAAATGGAACTTGCCAAGCAACATTTGAATTTTTATATTGTATTTCATTCAAATGCCTAAAATTTGGAAGACGCTTTTCTTGGGAGGACTTTTTTTCAGTGAGGAAATTAGAGTTTTGCCATTTACACAAATGCCAGTCACTTTCCAAAGCCATCCCTCTCTGCTCTAGAGTCCACAGCAGTTGTCTAAAGCAGCTTTCCTTTCACCCAGCATGCTCCTACAACACCTACAGAAATTCACAGAATGCAAGATGTGAAGCTTCTCATATTTACATTGGAAAAAGAAAAAAATGAACAACAGCTTCTTCTGCTTGGAAGAATAAAAAATAAATCTTAGTAATCCTAAAGAAACTGAAGAAGCTGTAAAATTCTCCCTTGCTTTCTTTGCACCTCTCCTTGGTAAGGACTTGCACAAAAAGATACAAACAGGGGAATATTATTGCTTCAGTAAAGGGTTTATTAATATCTCACCTGCAAAGTCACTGCATCTGCATTCCTTATCAGAAAAATACTGAGTTATTTTTCCCTTTCTTCACCTCTTTATTAAAACTCTAAGTATCATCTTTGTGCCCAGAACACTGTGGGAAATCAATGTGATGTCTGGAACGTCCAGGCTTAGACATGGGAATGCTTTTGTCTTTCAAAGTTGCATTAAGAGTATTAGAGCAAAACAAACTAAGAGAATATGAAAGGAAACAGAATAGAGGAAATCAGAAGATTTGAAAACATATTTTAATTACAGAGACTGCCGATAAGGTAAATGCAGGGCAGACTCGGGAGATTCAGCAATGTCTGAATTCTGACAGGTTTTCAGATGGCTCAGACTTGCTGTGCAGAAGGCAGTAAATATTTCATGGTGTTTATTTTGAGAGTTTTTACTTAGAGTCACGTCTGGTGGCTCAGTAAAACCCAAGACTGTGTTAGAAACCCAACCCCTGTGATCACACCCCTGGTGAGAGCCCAGACTGAGTCCATTCAACGAGCCCCGCTGCTTTAACGAGCCGTCGGTCAGAGCGCTGCAAACCCCACAGCTCCAAACACCTCCCCAGCTTGTCCTCAAACATGCAGGAAAATCGATCCACAATTCCCCAGCAGTTTTTACAGGTTAAGTCAACAGATCTACACAGGTAAATCACCTGTACCCTTCTGCCAGGTCAGAAACCCCAGCTGAAGAACCACACCTAATCATCTGCTGCCAGTTCATGCCAAAATAATAGTCTTACAGAAGGAAATTAGGAATCTGGTAAAATTGAGATGGCACAGTGGCAAACAGCCTCTCCCTGCCACAGCTCCCCTCTAGAATTTACACACCTGAGACCTCCATTGCATTGGCTCTAGGCTTTAAGACTATTTGTTCTTCAAGCCTTCTCCCCCATGAGCCATAACTTTATTTCCTTCTAAAACATGACAGACTGAACACTGGAAAAGGCAGGACGCTGAGCACGTGCTGGTACCCCCACCTGGAATTACCATGTCCTAGGGATAAGGCAGCCCTGATATTTGGAGTCAGAAAGGATTTTCTTCCCCACCAAACACTTGTCATGCTTTCTTGTTTTCCCGGGAGGAAAGCTGCATGGGAGCAGCAGGGCTTGTTCTTAGCTTTAAAGCTATTTGTGATGACTCAGTGAAATATCTACTTTGGAACACTAAATATTCCCCAGAAAACACTTGAGAAACCATTCACATATAGAAATACATTTTAAAAATCAAAGAAAAGAGAGCAAAATTAAAATGTTTCACATTCCAGTTGAAATCATGCAAAGGTGATACGAGATGTTTGTGCCTCTACCCTGCAGACATCACATTTTATCATCCTTGGGGGCGACGAATCACACATTTGTACAGTTATTTTCTTCCCTACTGAAGCCTTTCTGGAACACTCTCAGACACAGACACTTGCCTTGGTCAGGTGATAAAATTTTATTCATATTCTCCTGTAAACAACAGCAAATTACCAGTGCATTTCCTTCCCACCAAATCACCTTAGCAACCCCCGTGAAACAGCTCCAGCTTTCAGAGGGAACTTGGAATCTCACGGAGACTGCAAAGCCTCCAAAGGAAAAACAACACCTCTGGTAAAAACAACAACAAAAGCTTTATGTTTTGCTACATGGAACCTTATAATCCCTAAAAGACACAGACTGAGGTTTTGAGAAGGAAGTGGTTCAATGCACAGGTGCAAACATTCCCTTTCGGAGCAAAACCTTCTGCCCAGGACACGGCGCTGCCGCGGCTCCTGCCCAGCTCGGCTCCAAACCGAGCCGGGACAGCGACGGCAGCGCGGACCAAAGGTCACCCGCAGGAGCTGGGAGCTCCTGTGCGAGCTGGTCACACATCCGGCACAACAACAACGTTTTTGCTTGAGGGAAACTGAATCTGAACTGGAGTCAGACCAGTGTTTTTCAGAACTTCCCATGGATTGGGAACGCTAAGGAAATTCAGCAGGAAGAGTGGACATGTGCACGCAGGCTTCCTGGCTTCTTAGTGAGATGTATGCTGTTCCCAATTTCCTGTAGGTAAGAGATCCCAGATTCTCTTTTCTTCTTCTATTTCTTCAGTATCAGCTTCGGGAATTCTTGAGTACTTTGCTAGACCTCAAGCCTGCCTGCAGCTGATTGCTGCCATTCAATAGCCACTGATTCCAGCTAGTGTGTGGCTGGGGTTAACCAGTATCCCTATCAGGCAGATGGAATTCCAAAAAGGTTCTTTTACGGGGTTTTTAAAGAACCCAAGTCCTGTGGCATTGTAAGGCACTTCCTTTCCTGACACCTTCAAGATCAACCCTGATTATTTTTAACTGCAATTTTCCTCTATTACGTATTATCCAGGAATCTCATAGATGAAACCCAAGGGGGCTGCTCCCTGTGAGAGAGAACCCAGACCCTCACACACCTCACCTCCACGTCAGACAACAAGGCTGCCTTACATTTTTACCAAGTTATATAGAAACACTGTATTTCCACCAGAACATTCCAGCCTGGAATGCTCGGACAGGTGGCCAGTGCCCGTGACTGGGAGGTGACCCCTCGTGTGCCTGGCCTGCTGCAAGCGTGAGGGCCCGTGCTGGGGCACCCTGGTTTAGTCCCAGGTTTAGTCCCTGGTTTAGTCCCAGGTTTAGTCCCAGGTTGAGTCCCAGGTTGAGTCCCAGGTTTAGTCCCAGGTTTAGTCCCAGGTTGAGTCCCAGGTTTAGTCCCAGGTTGAGTCCCAGGTTGAGTCCCAGGTTTAGTCCCAGGTTTAGTCCCAGGTTGAGTCCCAGGTTTAGTCCCAGGTTGAGTCCCAGGTTGAGTCCCAGGTTTAGTCCCAGGTTTAGTCCCAGGTTGAGTCCCAGGTTTAGTCCCAGGTTGAGTCCCAGGTTGAGTCCCAGGTTTAGTCCCAGGTTTAGTCCCAGGTTGAGTCCCAGGTTTAGTCCCAGGTTGAGTCCCAGGTTGAGTCCCAGGTTTAGTCCCAGGTTTAGTCCCAGGTTGAGTCCCAGGTTTAGTCCCAGGTTGAGTCCCAGGTTGAGTCCCAGGTTTAGTCCCAGGTTTAGTCCCAGGTTGAGTCCCAGGTTTAGTCCCAGGTTGAGTCCCAGGTTGAGTCCCAGGTTTAGTCCCAGGTTTAGTCCCAGGTTGAGTCCCAGGTTTAGTCCCAGGTTGAGTCCCAGGTTGAGTCCCAGGTTTAGTCCCAGGTTTAGTCCCAGGTTGAGTCCCAGGTTTAGTCCCAGGTTGAGTCCCAGGTTGAGTCCCAGGTTTAGTCCCAGGTTTAGTCCCAGGTTGAGTCCCAGGTTTAGTCCCAGGTTGAGTCCCAGGTTGAGTCCCAGGTTTAGTCCCAGGTTTAGTCCCAGGTTGAGTCCCAGGTTTAGTCCCAGGTTGAGTCCCAGGTTGAGTCCCAGGTTTAGTCCCAGGTTTAGTCCCAGGTTGAGTCCCAGGTTTAGTCCCAGGTTGAGTCCCAGGTTGAGTCCCAGGTTGAGTCCCAGGTTTAGTCCCAGGCCCTCCGGGCAGGCTGCTGGGCTGGGCCTGCCTGGCCAAACCCCTGACACCTCCCTCTCATCAGTGCTGCCCCTCCACACAGCAGCAGCTCTGCCAGCAGGGCTTTCAACTCAGACCAAAGCAGATCATGCTTTTGACTCTGACAGTCCTTTGTCAGCGAGGTGGCTGTACTGCCAGAACACAACTCTAGGCTTGGCTTTTTGATCACAATTTTCTCAGCTCCTCGGGATAAAGAGGATGAAATCTGCAGGCCATGTCAAAAATGCTAAGGCCAGCTTTGTAATGAAACAATTCACTTCCAATACCTGGAGAACTCTGAACATTTTTGAACTATGTGTAACAGGAGATGAGGCAGTGTTTGATTTACCTCTCAAATGAAATTCCAGGAAAGTGCATTTATAGATAGCTAAAAAGAGCTGCAATAATTCCACAAGACCGGGCTCTACCTGAGCACATCCGTTCGCTGTAAAGTTACGAACAACTCACTTTGAAAAGACGAGGTAGGGCAGCCTAATAGATCCGCTTCAATTACAGATCTAACTCAAAGCCCCTTTCTGCCCAGTTCTGAGCAGCACTTTGAAGTCACAAGGATGAAAGGGTGCTCAGTGTCTGACAGCCTGAGGGCTCTGGGGACAAATGAGCAGAAGATCTGACTCCTCATTGACCAGGGCCAGCGTCTGCTGGAGGGATCCCCAGCTTTGAGGAAAAGGTCCCCTGCCCGCTCCTCTTCTCATGCTTGGGTATGTGACACTGCTTAAAACACATTCTGAACCTGGATAACAATAGATCAGACCAAGGATGGGTAAAACAGGCTTTCAAATGAAATGAACTCAGAAAAAACTTTAGGAACATGGTAAATTTGCTAGATCAAAAAAAACCTGTCCACAATTGCATTCCCAAGGCCACAAGACATCCAGTAGCATTCAGTACCAGTACCAGTTTCTACCAGCACAGGCCAGGAGAATCAGGTTAACAATTCCCACAGCCATTTATAAAGCTGCCAGCCTAAACAATGGCTTTTTTAGTATCTCACCATCGATCTGAAATAACAGATCAGCTTATCTCCCATGGTTCACAAGCCTCAAAAAGAAGACAAAATTTAAGTCACTCAAAATCACCAATGCTCGGTAGGCCATTAGTGGGATTTGCAAGTCTTTGGGCAGCCATGCACCTTGACTTCAGCACGTATTTTTTTACTGAACCACAATCACAAAGCTGAAAATAATAATCAGCATGGCCAGTTCAGACAGACATGACCCCACATCCCTCTGCACAGACCCAGTACCCCCGGTTCATTCCAGCTGCTGAGCTGGGTATTGTTTGCTTTCTGAATAGTAATGGGGCCAGACCTCTCTGTGAATAAAAACGCATTTCTTGTGAGCCAAAACTACCAAAGGTTTTTTTTCCCTCCCCCATCTTCTTTTCCCTAAATTCTGGAATGCAGAAATGCGTCATAATTGCCCTGAAAGCAGCAGAGGGAATACAGCAAGGAGGAAGTTGGTCTCCACATAATTCTGTTCCTTTGCTTTTTGATCATGATCCTATGAACGAGTGTTGGCACAAAGACTCCCTGTTATCAGTGTGCAATTAAAACCTTCCCAGAAACGCATTCGGATTATATGTAGGCATCCATACTTAAGGGATAAAATCTTTGCCATGTACTTTAGAACCCCTGCATAAACATTCAGTAATTGTATTCCTTTCTAACAAGTGAGGTTTTGAGAGGGGGATAATTTTCTTCTAGTAACTAAATGGTACTAAATAATGTTATAAGTACAACAGCTCATAATCCAGCACAGCTTTTACATTTTGTTGTGCAAGATCTACAGCAAACATGAAAAATGAATCACTGAAAATGACTGACAAACGCACAGGTGGGACACTCGCAGGATGGTTTGTATTGGTTGTGGGTTTTTGTGTTTCCAAGCAATCATTTAGTAATTTTTCCTCTAAATTTGGATAGTTTCCTGGACCATTTACAGCATGAACACTACAACACTGTGCTAGAGCAGGACAATTAAAAAAAATTTTAAAAGAGAAAGTAAAAGACTCGTCAGAAAAATAATTTCTTTCCCTTCTTCTTCAACTACCTGTCTCAGTTGTTTCTCCTCTTTTCAGTGCCTAGCACTACAAAAACATGGGAAGAGTACACAGCATAAATGATGACCAAACAATTCAGTTGTCCTCATGACTGGCAAGTTCACCTGCAGAAATAATTCTGCTGCTTTGCATTCTGCTGCTGTGAGCTCCCTGAGCGAGCTACCTGCATGGATGGCTCGCCACACTCACAGCTGCCCAGGAGCCCATCTACAGCAAACTTGCTGCCTGATCTCAGATCTCACACTCAGTCTCATCCTCTAGTGATTCTGTGAAAAAAGCTCATTTACAGAAACTCTTGAAGAGAACATTGGGAGAATGGGCAAGTTCATGTCTCCACGACTCAATTAACCATATATGGATTTTGCTTTTTTCCTTTATTCCTTAAACTTATTTGGTTATTTTTTTTACTCAGTAATTTAGGCTACAGAAATTGTGGTGGGTTGAGAGTGCAGTTAGCTGAGGAACTCATTAGAAGTGCAGAATGTGTAAATTTTTGTGTCCATGGTTATAATGCTTAAATAAGTACATTTTAAAAATTCATCAAGCATTGCACTCTTAAGTAGAAACAATAAACATGTTGTATGATATTGGAAATATAGTATGACTGCTGAGATGATTTTGAACACTCAGCTTTTAAGTCCTGCAAGGTATCTTGTGTTATTACAACCCTGTTATTCTTTGGTACATCAGATTGCAGGGTACACATAGAATTTTTATATACCTTTAGTGGAGTATCACCCCTCAGAGCTCATCTTCTTTTTGTCACAGTTTGCTGGCTGTGGGAGCTGACACGCCTTGCTCTGAAGCAGCACACAGTCTGAAAACGAAGGTGCTTGTGGAGAAGAACAGGGAGGACAGCCAGGCTCATGTAGGGTAAACTGCCCGGGCTGTGGGAGCAGGGCAAGCTCGTGGGAGTGCAGGGTGATTCACACCGCAGTGCCGCGGCTCCACCCCCTGCCGGACACACTCCCCTCACGCTGCCGCCGCCATCTTTGCTCCCCTCAGCGCCCGTGCACCCGTCCCCCGCCCCAACCTCCCCAAGGCGGCGGAAAGCGCCAATCACCGCGTAGCGCGGGAACGCCGGACCAATCACCGCGCGGCGCGGGAACATCGGACCAATCACCGCGCAGCGCGGGAACGCCGGACCAATCACCGCGCAGCGCGGGAACGCCGGACCAATCGCCGCGCGGCACGGGAACGTCGAACCAATCGCCGCGCGGCGCGGGAAAGCCGGACCAATCACCGCGCAGCGCGGGAACGCCGGACCAATCGCCGCGCGGCACGGGAACGTCGAACCAATCGCCGCGCAGCGCGGGAACGCCGGACCAATCACCGCGCAGCGCGGGAACTCTGGACCAATCACCGCGCAGCGCGGACGTCGGACCAATCATCGCGCAGCGTGGGAACGCTGGACCAATCGCCGCGCAGCGCGGGAACTCTGGACCAATCACCGCGTAGCGCAGACGTCGGACCAATCATCGCGCAGCGCGGGAACGCTGGACCAATCACCGCGCAGCGTGGAAACGCTGGACCAATCGCCGCGCGGCGCGGGAACATCAGACCAATCGCGGCGCAGCGCGGGAACGCCAGACCAATCGCCGTGCTGCACGGGAACGCCAAACCAATCGCCGCGCAGCGCGGGAATGCCGGACCAATCGGAGCGCAGCGCGGGAATGCTGGACCAATCGGAGCGCAGTACTCCTGTGTGCGTGCGCCCGCCCCCCTCGGCAGCGCGCTGAGGCTGAACGCGCTGAGGGCTCGGCGTGATGGGTTCCAGAGCGAAGCCCAGAGCTGTTGTCGGTCTGGTGAAAACGCCACCAAATGGCAGCAGGTGTTGCTAAGGGCTGATCTGCTGTTCACATGTGCCTGAGCTGTGTGCCCCACAAGCACCTGTGATAGCAGCGTCACCAACACCTATCTGTATAAAAGTCATCAATTGTGCCTCAGCTTCCCAGTGCCCTCTAGATATACTGTAATATAAAATTGGCAAAGATAACTGTTTATTTACATAGCCTGCTAAAAATATATGTGGATTTATCTCTGGTTTTTAAAACTTTCTTTCTTGAGGAAATGACTGATAAATGATAAAAGGACAGCATTGTTTATATCTGTTTACTCTGATAAACTTACACTGCTAAGTAACTAACTCAAATTAATTACACAACAATACCTGTTCCTGAACACAGGCACCTGCTGAGAGAGTCACAAACGTGTCTGGGTTAAATAAAGGGGGAAGGCAAATTCTTATAGCCATTTCTTCTGTTTCCTGTGTGGGAATCTGCTTATAAATCACCTTATTTGTAGCAATGTGGATGGGTAGAAAACAAGGGTGGACTCGGGCCTAGGCTGAAATTCAGCCTTTCTTTCTTGCAGAGGAAGGTTACAGAAGAGCAAACCTGTAGCATTTTGTAGTGGTGGTATATTAATGTATCCTACTGATAAATAGAAAAGTAGAGCCTGCACTATCTGGAAGTGATAACTGCTTTTCACACAACATGCAATTTCCATTTTTTATTAGTCAGATCTTCTCACACTTTTCCTCATTAGTTCACCACAGGATCATTGATTTTATCGCTGCAAACTTGTCTTAATTGTGCTAAAACAAACATTTTGGGTATGAGGGACCGTCACAGTAACCACTTCCTCCAGTCTGTGTTTCCTTAACCTCCTTGCCACAACCATGTTCCAGAATTTGCTTTCTGCAGTGCCTGTGCTGGGACATCACAATGGACTTTTCAAAATGGAAAGCATTTCATACTTTTCAGAGTGTACGGCAAATGTATGATGCATTAAATTTAATGATTGAGTTTGTGCTTTCATTTTAATCGTTTACTTGAATTGAAACTCTGATGGAAAGTACTCAGTACAAATCTAAATGTTTGGTGGGTACCTTTCTTCCTACCTGCCTCAGGAACTTGAGGCAAAGTTCCATGTCCCACCTCTGCTTACAGCTGAGTTCTGGACAGATCCTTCTCTGCGCTTTCCATTACCAGTGACATTCCTGTCAGTGATCCAAATGTTTCACATGTTAGCACAGAGTCATGCAGGCGCGGAGAGCAGGAGAACTGTGCAGAACCATCCTGAGTAAACCTCCTTCCTCCACCTGGTCTCATTCAGCACGCCCTTAAGCAGGTACCTTGCACAGAGTGAAAGCTCTTCAGATTATGTTCTCTGTGCTGTTAGGGTATTTGGGGAAAAAATAATTGCAAAATGAAACTGAAAAATATTGATAATCCTTTCTCAGCTTAATATGAAATCAAATTAATGAAACACATTTTTGAATGTGTTTCTGTGAGGCTTCTGTGGCGTGCTCTCTTGTGGAGCAATTGCAGGCTGCCCCACTCTGCTCCTGTGCCTCCCACATTTCTTTACTTCCTTGAATTGACTTCTCTTTGTTTTACTTCTTGCTCAGATCCCCAAAGGATCCTGATTTATATCTTAATCATCTTTTCTACTTCCTTTGTTGAATGACTTGTTCTCCTTTTAGCTGGGCCCCCAAATCCCACTGCTTCCCCCCAGTCCCGCGTTTTGTCCCTGCTCCTCTCCCGCTCCTGGCTCACACCCGCTGTCCTTTTCCTGACCTGAGTTTGTAACCTCTCAGTCAGCCATGACTCTGCTTTCTCCATGTCTTTTTACCACCAGGCATTAGCTAATTCCCACCCTTACTCTTTAACATCATCTTTCAAAAATTTTTCCTCCTAAACTTCATTGCCAAAATGATCCGTGCTGTGTTAATTTTGTGGCTCATTCCCTGCACCTCCCTTCCGATGGGAACTTGGCCATACCATCTCTCCTCTTTCAGTGCACCCAAATGCAGCTGCAAAATTATTTTGGTTTTGTGCCCTTCTCTGTTGTGGCTTCTTGACTTCCTTCAAAGAAGCAGCAAGATTCTTTTTGCTGGTTAGGCCTTACCTTTTATTTCCTGTCTTGTGAAATACTGTGAAATAAAGTGAAAAAAAGGAGATTGAGCAACACAGCCATGGATGCACGCTCTGAAATCCCTGACCTTAGCCAGTGTTGCTGCTCCTAGGCAGCACAACAGCCATCCATCATACCAGCGTTCCAGCACAGGTGTGAGAGGGGAATATCCAGAGGCAGCAAAAACCCCACAATAAACCCTCTTAGTTTCATCAGGAAAACAGGGGGGGAAAAAAAAATCTTCTTTCTCTTTCAAATATGTTACTGTTTTAATCTTTTGTATTAGTTCCAGTTCATTCTCTGAAAAAAAAAATCAAAACATATAATTGAAATTGAAATTAAATATTAGTTCTTAGAAATGCTTCTCTGCCAAACTCTTTAGTTAATTCACCTTAATCCAAACCCAGATTTTTTGATTCCACAAACTGTTCACATAGGTCTATCCAGAGCCAGATTCTCCGAGGATGTTTCATATGATTGTTGCTGTGAATAGACTCACACTCAAAGGCGTGGGAGACAGGCACAGGTGGGAGTGCGGTGCATTCTCATCTCGAGGTATTCACATTTCATTTGGAAGGGGAGACAGGCTGAGGAAGGGGAGGTGCAGTGTTTGGGTCTCTGTACTGCTGAGTTGTTACTGTCAGCCAGACTCATACATTCCTGTGCGTGTGATCAAGGGAAGCAGCTCCAGCGGATCCCGCCGAGCACCTCCCAGGGAGCTGCCAGTCCTAGACGGAGCCGCGGCTCCGCTCCCCGTTCCCGTGCAGGGCAGCACTCGCTGTCGGGCCCGCTGCCTGTCCGAGCTCCCTCCGGGCTCCCGGAGCCCTTCGGCAGGGCATGCTGCACCCACTGATTCCACCTCCCAGCCACCCGCCCTGCTGCCCCTGTTCAACCCCACGAGCTATGGACAAAGAGTGGAAAAGGAAGAATTGGCTGCAGCAATTGCTCGAGCATTAGTGGGAGGTCAAACGTGCAGACCCACAGGTGCAGGATGTGCACAGCTCAAATCTGGGATTGTTGCCGAGCACTTGTAGTAGAATCAATGTCTGGAATAGGCTTTTGTACATCGAAATAATTGTTAGGAATTTTGTCCCTTATTTCAAATATATTTAGTCTCCCAAATACTCTGCCCCAGTCCAGATTTATCTTCAGCCCTTTCGGAGATGTTTAGAGTAGCTCGACAGCTTGTCCCAGTTCAATACAACACCTGATGACCCTGTGTGTAACCCACAGGCCGTTCTTTATTCTGTCCTTGACTAACACACGATTTTAGTCTACCACCCATTCTTCCCAACAAGGCATCTTTTCTCTGCCATAGCCGTAGGTGTGAACAGCATCTGGTGCTTTTCAGGGGTTTCTGCGCGGCCCAGCAATAACTGCAGCTGAGGTGTTCTCTGTCGGCGGTCGCGCTCCTTCCTTCGTGCAGCCCTGACACATCCCTACAGGCCACAGGACGTTCCTGTTCAGTTGCCCATTTTAAAGCTCTGTCCAGCTCTCCTGTCGTCTCTGGCAACACAAAATGTTGCCAGCAGCATTTGTTTGTTTTCTTGAAATAATTTGATTTGCAGTTGCTTCCCAAAGCATTTTCCCTGCTTTGCATATTGCTTTGTCTGTGCCTATTAGGCTCTTCAGTTTCAAGAAATTCCTAAACTATTCTTAGTCCTAAATAATTTTAGGACTCAATAATTTAGACTCAATTTGAACCACGAGCCAGTATTTCATAGGGAATTACACATAAATCAACAACACCTGTCTTCATAAAAGAAATTTAAGACTTTTTGTTCATACTAATTTCCTTTGTGTTTGAAGAAGAAAGCACAGCCATAAACCGAGGGCTGTTTAGCAAGAATTATTCCCAATAACATTAAAATTATTTACAACAGTATTTACAATAAACCTGATAGAATTTTCCTTTACATGTAAATGAGTGAAGCCTCCAGAAACAACCACAATGTATGTAACTCCCTCTCTCACATGCACTTCATCCTCATCAGTCCCAGGATTGTTTCTGTTACAGAGTTAAAGAGCCAGAACAATCAGAATTTTTCTCAGCAGGATTTTAAGTCAACCCCATTTAAATTAAATGATACTACAAAAAAAAAAAAAAAAAAAAAAAAAAAAAAAAAAAGAACAAAAAAAGGAAAAAAACCCACAGAAAACCCACCACACTTTTGTACTAGTTATTCTTTGAAATTCTTGTGACAGGAATAGACGTTTTAGCTTGATAAGAATCAGCAGCAGAAACATTCTTTTTTGGAATGTTTTTAAGAACCCATGGATTTTCAAAGTGTGACTACAGTTTTGAGGCTTCACAGGAAGTGAGGTATTTTAGATAAATTTTATTGCTGTTTCACCACCAGCAATGAAATTTTCTAATGAAAAAGCTTGTTTGATTTCAAATGTGGGCTACTAGAAATATTACAGCTTAATTTTTTAAAATTCCAAACAGACAAAATCTCTATTAAAAAGATCATTAACAAAAAATATGTTTTAATTTGAAAAATGCTACAAATATTTTTAATTTCATAAAAGGGATAATAATTTTCTTAAACTGTTATTTCTAATAAAAATAACCTTCTGTCTATTATTCTCTTATGTTGTTCTCCATCAGATCCCTCTTGCATTGAGGTAGGAATTTGCAAAAAGGAACATGTACTTTGTTATACAGTAAGCATGAATATTAGCAAACTTGTACATCTTTCTGCCTTATATACCCATGTTTTATTCAGAAGTGCTTGGGGTTTATTATGTTTAAAGTGAAAGATTTTTCAGAAAAGCTTTGAGCACAAGAAACCAACCTCACTGGGCTTTTTTTGGCATTCACAGTGCATTTTGAAACAGCAATATTGTCTAGAGACTTTTATAGCCTTTCAAACATTTTAGGAACAATTAACCACATCTTTCTTAGACTGAAATCCTTCTTGCTCCCCTCAGCTGTGCGGCTGCCGAGGTCTCTGTTCTCGAGACCCGGCGGGGCTGTGAGCAGAGACTGATCCGTGGGTAAAGCGATGGGTGGGCCGGTGCCGGCTGGGCACCGCTCTCCGTCCCGCCGGCTCCCTCCGCGCTTCCCGCTGTTCCAGGGCGCTTTCCAGGGAGCTGGGAGCAGCTGGCCTGCAGCAGCGCACTCTGTCCGTCACTGGCCCTGGAGGGAACCTTGCTGGGGAGCACGGAGAACATCAATGCCCTGCTGTCGTTCCTTTCCAAAGGATGAACCCCCTCTGGCGGGCCCAGCACTTCACACTTCCAGCCCTCAGGTTCCCTGGCCGGGCTCCAACTCCCAGGCGTGGGGTGGATACTCCTCCTGTCCTCCGGGGCTCACAGACCTCGGCCTGAGCTCCTTAACCTCTTGGCACTGTGTCCGACGTCCCACTACGATAAACCACCGCTGAGAAGAATAGTATCAGAGATGAGGTAATGTTATTTACCTCGGCCGGAAGGAAGGTTTTCCTGTTTGTGTCTGAAGTCCACTGGCAACATCCCCGCTGGGGCATGGAAAAGTGATGCTGGGCACGCACTGCAGACAGTTGGTGAGGGGCTGAGCCAGGCAGGAGTCCTGGAGTTGAGAAGTTGCGGAAAGAATCGCTAATAAGAGAAGAGTTTGTTGGATTTTATCTTTTCTTCTTTTTAATGTACACATAGCAAACAATGGGAAGAAATTCACTAAGGCAGGGGCACGCACAGCTCCGTGGGAGGAGAGAACACAGCCAGCTGATGTGGGACATGCATTAGCCATGGAAGCATCCTGAGAGGGGTTATTTGTGTGTGAAACGAGCTCTAACAGAGCTCACAGGAGAGGAAATCAGAGAATTAAAAATGCATCAAAAAAAAATGATAATAGAATTAAGATGCAGCAGCGAAGCGAATGAGGATGCTGTAAAGAAACCTCAGGAACTGCATCTTAGGAAGACGGGTCATCTACAGAAACATCATCACAAGAAAACAGCAGCTTGATCATAAGCACATTGCACATTTAAATGAAAAGCTAATTTAAATAAGCAAACACATGCCCATAATTAAATATTCCATAAGGGAACATTTCTGAGAAGTTCAGGGGAGCAGTGAGTGGGCTCAGCAGGGAGTCACACAGGGAGGAGACTCCACATTTTTATATTCTAGTAGTCTCAGATGCAAAAAATGCTCTATAACTTTCTTGCGAAAGGGGCTTGTGGGGGCAGAGCTGCTGGAGAGGTTCCAGAGCCCGACTGGCCAGGCAGCGTGGACAGACACGCAGTGCCCAGCTAACAGCGTGTCCTGCCACACACAAACCAGCTGGCACTGGAAATCCAGCAAGGGACTGGCTGCTTATTTAACATTCCAAATTTTACCGAAGCCTGGGAAGATAGCTTCAATTAAATGTGGAAAATGCATCTTTCAGCTGTGTTTTCTATGACAAAATTCACTAACACGGAGCTGGGAACTGCTCCTGCTGCAGCTAGCGACACATCTCCCATCCGGTTTTTGCTATCACAGGAGCACACTGAGGGGACAGCCCTCTGATTTCTACCAGCAGAAACAAGGCTATTTTATACACCGTGAATACACCTGTCACAGGCTGCCAGAACTCCAGGCCTGTTTCTGAGTGCTGTCTAATTTATGAGATTCCCTGTTAACATGACTGGAAATAAAAGACAGAAAGGATGTTCTGAGGGACTCAGCTTTCCCCAGTTCTGCTCCGATTGACTTTGTCAAGGAGAATTTGAAAACCCAACAGCCAGTGTAAAAGCATCACACCTGGGTGTCCCCAGGATGCCATCCAAGCTGATCCGGGCACCCACAGTTCTCAGGGAACATTTGCAGTGGGACTGTCAAAAGGAAAAACTGAGATTTAAAAAAATTTAAGAGAATGGGGTGGGAGGACAGGATGACACACACACACCCCGCAGATACTCAAATTGCAATATGCAGACAACCTCAGATTAAACCCCAAAACTGAATAGTGACCAAGTCATGTTTTTGATGAAGTACAGTTGGAGATGTACATCTTTATTCTGGCTCAAGAGCTAATTACATCCTCCAAACTGTCTAAATGCAGCCAAGTGGGGTCTCTAATTACCATGCAGTCATTGGCTTCCCAAACTCTCTTGGACAAAAATAAAACCCATACCCTACAACACTGCAACAAAGAGGAAAATGGCATTGACTTGTAAAGCTGTTTCACCTGGGTTCCTACACTACCATAAAAAGAAATAAAAATTAGAAATGTACATATTCTTCCTATCTCTGCGAGCAGCCGGTACCTGAGCACTTCAGGTGCCACCTCTCAGGCTAGGAAGTGACATGGAACAAATTTATGTCACCCAAATGACTGGCCACTGACAGCGTCTGTCTGTGGGGTGTGCCTTTAGGGCTGGGACAAGCACCGTCAGCTTAATTAGCAGCTTTCTCCACATGGAAAACAGCGGAGTTCCAGACAGACCATGTTATTTGTGAACTTCTGGGGTTTTAGCAGCGCTGTAACATGACAAAAGAGCTACTTGAAAGAAAAAGGTGTCAAGAGGACGTTCAAATTATCACAGGGAGTTTCAAGCATTTCTCACTATTTCCAAATGCACTGGGAAATGATCCAGCTCACCCAATGCCCAACAAATACCTATCATATTGGTGAAGATTAAGGTTTTTTAGAAAATAAGCATCATAGAAATAAGTATTTAAGCAAAAGGAACTGTGCTTCAACAACAGTTGCTATTATTGTTGGTGTTCATTGGTTTTAGCCTTTCAAATGACAGGAGTGGAGCTCCAGTTCCCACCTTTCTCTCTGGTTCAGTTAATGACATGTCATGAAGATCATGTAGAATAATTGTGAACTATATATTAGCTCTCTGAATCAACAAACTTCAGTCAAATTGACATCAAGGACATGACAGGCAGTCTTACACAAAAGTATACCTTTTATAGGCACATCTCCAGCTTATGAAAGGGACTGACAAATAAGTCTCAGGGGAGAGTTCTTCAACCAAAAGGAACCAGAGATCTGATTTAAAGAGATTTGAGATGACAGATGGCATTCTTCCTGTTCTAATGTTAGTTTGCATTTGTTGAAAATCATGAAAAATTAGAAGAGGTGCTACAAGCCAAGCAGTCTGACTTAAAAACGGAAATAGAATAGTTTATTTAGTGATTAGGCTGGAGTTTGCATTGCTGCAAAGAGGAACGAAGTATTTTTAATTGAAGAGCACTGAATTTTATTGCTGATCTCTGTTGAGTCATCCTGCCCATGATGGAAAGGTGCATACACATAAAATATTGAATCCAATATTAATTCAAATATTACTCAGCTGGTAGAAAATAGAAATGTAATTGGAAGTTTGTTAAGATTTCTAGGTTTAATGTGTAAAGACAAATCAAGCATCATGACAGCCTGACCAAATTCTAAACAGGACTTTGTGGTCCAGCTGCCTCACAGTCTGCCTTGTGAAGAAGTTCATCAGTATCCATTAATCTCTGCTTACATCAGACATCCTCCTCCCATCCTTATAACCAGAATGCCTGAGGTGAGGAAAGCAGAGGGGCTATAAATGCCAGGTGGACTTAAATACAAAAATTCTTTCTCCCATTTGTGCCCAGTGAAAACCAGAAATGATGGAAGATATTAAGCTCCCACTTGTATCAAGAATCAAATCCTTTTTCCATTACTACAGAAAATTTAGTGACCAAGGAGATGCAGAGAGTTCCCAGGAGCAGGGGCAGTCCCTGACAACACAGAGTGCAGATAGTGCTTGGCCTTTAATAAACAGATTTTTCATTCTCTGGGGAGAACTGTGGGTGTCTAACAGTGAGCATGAGGCATGAGCAGAGATTTGGGCAATGCAAAATGTACCTTCTACTTACTTCAGGGACCTAGTACAGTATATAGGAATCAGTGTGTAAAACATTAACCTTGAAGATTTTCGCTATTAAAACCAGCAGTGAGAAGGCTCCTGACACCGATGTAACCCACCCACCTGCAACTGCAGGTGATGATGAATCCCAACCCAACAGCCTATTGAACACCGGGGGAGTGCTTTCCGCTCTGTCAGACCATAAGATGAAGTTTGCCATGGTTTGCATGCTTGTGGGTACTTCTGAGAGCCAGGAGCATCATCATCAGTCTGTCTCATTTTCTGTAACAGCCTTCCAAAGTCTTCAGTCAGGCTGAGTTAAAAAACAGACCTGACACCCCCAGCCAGCACAAGGAGAGAAGGCTGTTGGAGCAATCCACACTCTGTCCTTGCACTGGGAGAGAGCTCTTGCATGAGCGGGGTCTAGAAAATAATTGCCCAGCCTTGGCTGCTGGGCATTTGATCATTTTCTGCTTGGAAAGATGAGCGAAAAATGCTCCCTTCCAACATTCAATTAGGAGAACTGTTTGGTGTCAAAGTGCCGAGGGAATTTTAAGGGGCCAGTTATTGCTGCTTTATGCATAATTCTGAATTTGCTGCTCTAATGAGCCCTTCTCTATATCATCCGTGACTGTCACTCAGCTCGGTGAAAATGGCTTGGCCTGACAAATCCTGTTAAGCCTCAGAAATTAAATGAGATCTGAAAATGCCCGAGTCCACACCCGTCGCACCACATGCTGCTTTGATCAGCAGTGTTAGTCAAGCAGGCTTGGAGGCGAGCCAGCAAACCCAGGGCTACCACCGGCATCGTCAGGAGCCACTCCCTGGCCCGAGGATGGCAGGTGCTCCATACTCCTTGGGATCACCCCCGAAACAGAGAACAGACACAAGCTAATGGAGCAGAGGTTGTTCCATTCATTTATTCTCCAGATGTAACTGCTGGGTAAGAGAGAGAGTTGCAGGATCTCTGTAGAGCTGTTTAGATTCCTTAGCTCTACCCTACCAAAGCCTTTTCCATACAGCCCATCAGCAGAAGTGCTGGCCCATCTTCATCTTCCACTGGCCAGCTGCAAAGAGAAAATTTTAAAAAACAGTATTTGGGGGGCAGATGGGGAAGTAATGGACTGGGTGGCTTGTGGTATTGCCCTTTCTGTGACGGTCAAGCTGGACCAGGAAAAGCTGGAGTTGACAGGGAACATTCAGATAGGATTGGATTAAAGACCTTTCTTCAGATTCCCCAAATCAAAGCATGTTTCCAGGAATTGATTCTGACAGCTATGTTTTTAATAATTTATTTTAACTAAAAGATCTCTAATGGTAGACTAAAAAAAGCAGTAGGGTCATGAAAAAATTATCTAAAGGAAAATACAAGGGGAGGTTGAATCCTGTAGTGTTGATTTTAGAGCTGCAAAATAGAAACTAACCATTGAATATTTTCTTGCATATCATAAGTAGACCAGGAGCACAAATACTATGAGAACACCTAGAAAGTCACCTTGAGGTCCATACAGATCAACTGAAACTGTAATGAGCTCATGGCAACTGCATGGATAACCCATCTGAAGGCTGGCAGAGAAAGAATGCCAGAGCCCCACAAGATGCCTCAAACCCTCAAGACTCACCTGCTTCCCGGTGTCCAAACCCCAGTCCCTGCCAGCCTCCTCAGAGAGGCCAAGGGGGCCAGTTTGCACCGGTGATACAATGGTGAACGGAAAGCTCATCTGTCTCATGGCTTTCCTCTGTCTAATACCCCCTACAGCCGTTGCAGGCATTTCGTTTGAGTCAGAAAGCTCCTGCTGGGCTCACCGGGTGAGAATCCCTGGCCATCGCACCTCTCCCCGTCACTTCCACCCAACAGCTCCCCTCCCTGCCCCAGCTGTCCGATTTAATCTGCTCCCATGTGGGAACTGCCCTGCTAGTAGCTCTTTTCAATTTCAGTCAGGCTGAGTTAAGAAGATGGACTTTGAAGGCTGCCGGGCAGCGTTCCGGGGTGAGACACTCGGAGCGGTGAGGAAGAGCCGGGTGCGGGGGTGCCGAGGGAGCGGGGGCAGCTGCGTGTCCGCAGACGGAGCTCAGGGGCAGCTGGAAAGGTCGTGCAGAGCACCAGTGACGTGCTCTGGCATGTGATTCTCATATGAGTTCAGCGGTTTGATGTGGAGACTGAGCACAAGTCAGCATTTATACCAGATGACAATCATTCATCGCAGAGGTGTCAGTCAGAAACGCCGACTGCCGGAGAGACGCCGCTCCTTGGTTCAGCTGCTCTGGCAGAGCCTCCCCGTGCAACTGTAACAAAACAACCATCTCACCACTCCTGTGGCATCATTCTGTTTTTAACCCCAACAGCTCCACAGACTCGAGTTCTCACTCAGTGCAGCCACAGAGGCACACAGGTACTTCATCCCAACAGGGTGTAGCTCTTACTTCCTGTAGCACTATCCCATTGCCACTAAGCTCTGCGTTTGGGTTTCCACATCAGGACGTCCCTGCACTCGGGCAGTCTGCAAACAGCTGTCCGGAGAGGGGGTCACTGCCCTTGGCCCCTGCGAGCCCCAGGGCTGAGCCCAGTGCCCCCGCAGAGCTGTGCTTTCATAGGGAGGATCGGAGTGGTCACAGAGCAGCTCGGCTGGAGGGGACCAGAGGTGCTCACCTGCGTGACACTTGGGCAGAGGAGGGGCCAGGTTCACCACAGCAGCTAATCCTGGGGCAGATCCACATCCGCACATCACCGCTGCTGCGCTGGTACTTCTGTACCAGCCTCTGTGCTTTGTCCCACACAGCCACTCACAACAGACCTGTAAACGTGAGAAGAACCTGTGTGGCCCAGCCTCTACAAAGGCAGGCTGTGGCACAGCAAAAGGGCACAGCAATCCTGCAGGGGGAGAGGGAAACCTGGGAGAGTCCAGCGCAGGTTATTCATTCGTTAGACATTCTGCAATAAATCAGAAGAGATGCCAAGACAAACTCCCAGTGGCCTCATTTGCATCCCTCCTCCTTTGGGAAAGCAGCTCTCCTGGAAAAGGAAAGCCTCGCTCTTTACTGATGGTGAATGTGCTCAGTGTGATATGCAGCCACCGTTCTTGTCCTGACTGCAGGGCCCCGTTTGTGACCCCGGCAGCAGCCGGCGAAGTGCAGGAGCAGCAGTGAACATCGGCACCCGCGGCAGGACAGGAAACCTCCGGCGGAGCCGCCCTTCCTTCCTGCACGCCCCGGCCAAGTCCCACACCCCCGGGGCGGGCAGCTCGCTCAGCACCGCGAACGCTGAACCAAGCACTCTGCAACTAAATTTAGAGCTTCTCATCTCACACAACCACTTCGCAGAATCTCTGAAAAGCTGCCGCGGTTGTAAGTCAAAGCATGAGCAACACATGGTAGGAAAACCACCCAGATTCTTCTTTCATAACATTTCTCTAATCCTGGACTTTACCTTGACCCAAAGGAAATGAGTGAGGCCCAGGCTGACACAGCCCCTGTTTGGACCCCTCGAGCCCTCTGTTTAGTTCAGCATGTGCAAAGACCTACCAGCCTCTGAAACCACAAAGCTGTGTCCGAGTGTTACAACATGCTGAAAGCCTCCAACAGTGAAGCTGACACAGCAAACGAGAGATTTTGGGACAACATCTGGTCCCCCTGACGCAGGGGACATTTCCCTGAAGAGAACCCAGATCTACACGTTTAACCTTGTACTCTCTTGGCTATTTTTTCTGTTAAAAAGATGAACAAAAAGGCAGCGCAACCCCCTGCACACACCTCTAGCAAGTAAACTTCAACACAGTTACCTATGACCAAGAGTTTTTCTTCATAATGAATGTTGAATTTCTTGGAACTACAGAAAGCCTCCCACCCCTGGGAGCCGCTTCTCCATGTGCCGGGTGAGGGATCATGTTTGGGAATTTCGTATTGCCAGACCCAGCTCAAACAGGACTGGCCTGCCAGGGACCTTTGGTCACAGCCACCTTCCTCCAGACCCTGCTGTGCAGAGCAGATTTCCACAGAGAGCCTGGAAAGTGTTTGTTCTTCCCACCAGTAATAAAATCCCACCTAAACCAACGCCTGGAACAGACCCCTCGGGCTGTGCCGTCCGGCCTCGCACACGGCTCCAGGCACAAGCCTGAACGGAACCATTCAATCCAGCTTGAGGCTCCGACCCGTGGGGCTGTTGGCAGCACAGGCAACACCAGGTCCTGCTTGCATGGCAACGTTCTCGTTCCCCTCTTTATGATTTCTCTTTGCTTCACAATGGTATCATTTAGGATCTATTTTTATTCAAATCCCCAGTGAGACTGATTGAGGTCTGTAAAGCCCAATTGGAAACTCTTTAGCTCAGCCAGGAGCATTACAGGCAAAAGTAAACAAGCTATGAGGGTCTGTTTTTCTTGGCTATTTACCCTACTGCTGTTAGGACTTACAGGCAGACTGAACAGTCACATATTTTTCCTATTCCAGCTTTTTCCAGGCTGATTTGCTGGATAATCCAAGAAGCAAGTCTCAGAGTTACCATAATTAGGTGTACTTTGAACTCCCACCAGCTGACAGACACGAAGACACCATCAGCCAGAACAACAGCCATGCCACTCATGTTTGGTTTTCGGTTTTGTGTGTGTGTGACTAAAAACTACTGGGCACACTTCTTAATCACAGAATCTCAGGATGGTTTGGGTTGGAAGGGACCTTAAGGCCCATCTTATTCCAGCCCCTGCCATGGGCAGGGACACCTTCCACTCTCCCAGGCTGCTTCAAGCCCCATCCAACCTGGCCTTGGATATTTTCCAGGGATCCTGAATGAGAGCTGCCTCATCTGTTGCATTTCTGTTCTCTAGACCAACCTTCCCTCTCCTCCTGCTGTACCTTCCTGCTGTTTTCCTGCAGCAGCAGCCTGTTCCTGCCGTCAGCCCCCTCCTGTCTCCAAGAGTCACGCTCACAGCCCGAGCTGAACTCAGCCCCGGCTGCCGTGGTAAGCACAAAGCATCCCGGGTCAGCTGCAATTAAAACACTCTCAGTGTTCATGTGCAGGCCAGCTGTAATGGCAAGCATTGTGACTATTTATCCAGTCTGTGCAAGTGTAAATCAGCCTTTACTCACTTCTTCATTTTTAAGAAAATCAACACCTTTACCAATATTCCTGGGAATCATTCATGTTTTAGCTGTCAATAGTATGGCATTGAAAAAATTATTGATCAGTAATAGAATTACCTGAGATCCTATGCAACCATTTGAGACAAGCTATAAAAATTCCCCAGCCACACCCCACAGGAGAGGAGCTGGTGGGTCCAGGACACTTCAAGGTACTGAGAAAGACCCCACTGGGGTCTGATCATATGTGGGAAAGACCAAACCCACTCCCATGTTGAGGTCTGTGACAAAAGCTCCATCCCAGACAGGCAGCAGGGACAGCACAACTGCTCAGGGAAGCCCCACAAAAATATTACTAAGGAGAAAGCCTGAGTCTGGGTTAAACAGCAATATGGGCAGCTTAGAATAAAGATTATTTTATTTTGCTAAAATAAAGAAGAAAGGCACTGCTTTCACCAAGCTTCTCTCCCGCCCCTTATTTGCATTTTCTGATGCCAGCTCCCTGCTACAGCATGGGAACGGTCGGACCAAGTGATGGATCTGCAGGTTTCTATGGTGATCAGCACAGAAATTGCCTGCCCAGCCGTGTGTGAAGGGAAGCATCCATGTCAGAAACTGCGGATTGTATGGGGGAGAAAACCCTGCTCTGGACTGGGGTGTCGGGGTTGTGCTGCAGTGGCCCAGAGCTCGCTCACCGACCTGGGGACGTCTGTGCAGGACAGTGTGGGGAGGTGAGAACTCATAAGAGGACAGAAAACCCTAATGAAATACTAGCAATTACCACTGAATAATTACACAACATCATTTAAAAATGCTGATACACACAAAGTACATAATATTTCTAAATATCTGAAATATCAATTTCCTCTTGTCCTGTCCCTGTTCCCTGGGAGCAAAGCCTGACCCCCACCTGGCTGCCCCCTCCTGTCAGAGTTGTGGACAGTGACAAGGTCCCCCTGAGCCTCCTTTGCTCCAGGCTGAGCCCCTGCCAAAGGCACATCTGCCAAGAAAAGAAAGGGATTAAATTCCTGTACTTGGTAACTGCTGATTGTATAAACCATGTAGAAGGTTCTGACTTCATGTTCACTGTCCTTGTGGACTACAGCACAAATCCTTGTCTTTATAAAAGTGTTAGTTCCTTACAAACCTGTAAATCAAAAAGTGAGAGAGAGAGGGTTGGTGAAGAAACAACCTCAAATCCCAACTGCTACACACTTAAGGCAGAAGCACTGAATCCATCTATTTAGGCTATTCCCAAAAGGGAAGTCTGGATAATAAAAATGAGCACTGGCAACAGGACAAACCTCGTTAATCGATCCAGACTAAGCCACTGGCTGGCACTTTCCAGCCGAGAAACATCAAGTACCTTCCTCTAGAAAACCTTCCCCTGCAGCTGTCTGGGAAGGTGATGGGCTAACGACACGAGTTAATGCACTTATTCCCTTTAGGAATCAAACCTGGAACTTGTCAATTCAAGTACAACTTGGAGCAGACACTGATTAAAAAAATATATATATATATATTAAAAACCACGTTTACTCTCAGTTTTTACTCAAACAGGCTCAGAAAACCAGCCAGTTTGGTGAAACATAAATGGAGAAACGTAAATGCCAACTCCTAGACACATTAGGGAGCTAGCATGGCTGAGAAAAAGAACAGAGTACACACAATGATTTTCTTTTCCGAAGTCAATTCCTGCAGCTCCCAAGGCTGCATGCAGCAGCTGCAAGCCCCAAAGCAGCTGCTCCGCGACCCCTCGGAGGCTGTGCCCGGGCAGGCGCCGGGGCCGGCCCAGCGCAGGAGCCCCGGCCCGGCTTTCCCCGCGGCCCCGGAGCGCCGCTCGGTCCCCAGGGCCGCGGTGCATCCCCGCGGCAGCGGCAGCAGCAGCTCTGTGCCCTGTGCACATCACACGGTGCCACTGCGCGGGCAGGAGAACCGCGACACGGGCTGCGGGAGCCACCGCCCGCCCCGGCAGCTGTGGAGCTGGCACCTGCTGCCCAGCAAGCTTCACACAGAGAACCAACATCTCCTGACACCAACATTTGATAAGTTTCGCAGCCAGCACGGCTGCAGGAACACACGTGGGAGGCTGATGTTACAGAGCTGTAGCACCAGAAGGTGCTGCGAACACCCGAGCACAGGAAACCGCCTCTGGGAAACCTGGGAGCTCAGAGCGAAACACGAGCAAGGGCCGTAGCACCAGCCCTGCTCCCTCAGACATGCCCAGAAACACACAGAAGAGGCATGTATTCAACAAGATCAACAAAGAGTAGAAATTAGTAGCCCTTGAACAATAAATATTTAAAGTTATTTAGCATTATGTTACATATAATTCAATAATCATAAACCTTTTAAGAGCCAAAGGGAAGTCAGCAGCGTGGTGTCTGCTTCTCACCAGAACAAACCCTTTTAATAGCTTAAACCCTGAAAATTAATCAGCATTTATTGCTTAAAATCAGCGTTTGTAAGTTTCCTCACTATGGCACAAAGGCTGAGGACCACAGGTCCCAGCCAGGCACGGGCATTGTGATTCATCCACCGGGTTGTATTTCAGATCATGCAGAGCTGCTGTCACACAGCACCTGTTCTACACCCCGTGAAATGAGCAGGGACTGAAACGACAGTGATTGGAAATGTACATTATTGATAACCCTCGTGTAAACCTCGAGCCAGCCATCCAGCACCGGTGCTCCCTGCATCCTGCACTCTGCCTGGGCAGGCTGTGCCCTGGCTCTGGGGACGCTTCTGCAGCCCCGTCCCCGCGGGCTGTCTCAGGGGAACCGAGGGGCTGCAGCCAAACACAGCATTTACCCACCCCAAGTTCAGTGATACCGGGGGCTTCCTTCCCGGCACCCCCAAATGCGACTGCAGACATTGTATTTTTTTCTGCTGGGGTAGAATTGGAGGAAGCAGAACTGTGTGTGTGCAAAGGCGGAGAGCTGAGGAAGCTGAGAACAGAGAAGTGTCCCGAGATCTTCAGACGCTTCCCTTGCGCAGCTGCAGGGAGGGGGCACAAGCACGGAGCCGGAGAGCAGAGGAAGGGGCAGGGCGAGACCCCGCAGAGGGCGAGCGGCTGCTGGGAGCAGGTGGGGCCGCGCTGCTCTGTGCCCTCGCCCCCGAGCCTCTGCTGCCAACAACCGAGCTGATGCCTGCGGGAAGTTCTCCGTGCAGAACACCGACTGCGGAGACCAGAGCCCCGCGGGATGATCTGCAGCTGGCTCGGATCACCAGGCTGCAGGTTCTGAGGGGGCACCCCTGTGCCTGCTGGCAGAGCTGTCCTGCTCCGTTCGGAGCAGTTCTGCCCTCCCAGAGCCCCAGCCCAGCGGCCAGAGCTGATCCCAGCCTTGCTAGAAACCCATCCTAAGGGAAACATTAACTTCCCATCGCTGCAAAACAAGAGCCTGGCGTAGTGTCTTCCAGAGAGAGTTTGCATAAATCAAAATCTGATTATGCTACATTTTGAATGCTAGATTTTCCACAAGATGGTGAAGCACAGTGATATATAATCTGTTTTGCATTGAATTAATTGAAATAAATTACCATAATCCTCCCTGAGTCCTGCAATCACTGTTTTTCAGATTGAACCTTTCCTGAGGGTTTAAAAAAAAATATTTGCTTTTTCCATAAGGGTAGTTATTAGACTTAAAAATAATACCTGCCCTTGGAAGAAACGTACTCAGCTGGGGCTGAGCTACCTCGTTACCTGCTGTCTCAGCCCTTTGTTAATTTGATAAGTGCTGTGATGTATCACCACAAAAGCCCGTTTTGAAGTCAGTGTGTTTCATCTTGCAAAGAGATTGATTTGAAATTGACCCCGTTTCAAGTGACTAAAAATTGTAAGAGTTTCTAATTAATTTAATTTCGAGCCTACTCACATCATATGTTTTCCGTTCAACCTCTGAATCCCAGAGAGTATATCCAGTTTTCTTCAGAGTGGAGGGTGGGGCCACCCAAAGGAACTCATCCTTCCTTCTGCAAAGTTTCTACAGTCTAGTACTTACACCAAGGCAACACAGCAGTCTTGCTTCCTGAAGCATAGAGCTGAAAATTGTGGGGTTTTTTAATTTTGGAGCATGTATGTTTCCACCTATGTGACCACACACCCCTGCAGTGACCCACAGACTCTGAGGCTCACAAAGCTCTTGAGTGCAGAGGAGGCAGCGGGGCAGGAGGGAAAGGCAAACTCAGGGCACCTTTGTTCTCCCTCCAGTTCTGACATAGTTCAGGGGCTTATGTAGCTCTTGGCAGCCACTGAAAAATCAAAAAAATAAAGTGACGGTTCTGTCTAACTTCTGCCCTTTGATTCAGCACCGAGCAGCTGCAGAGAGTGTTTGGGATGCAGCCTCCATCCCTGCTCCGAGGTGGTGTGGGTGTCCCTCAGGGCTGCTCCAGCTGCTCATCCTGCCGGGCTTTGCTGCAGCCCTCTCAGGGCTTTAAGCCCAAAACTTTAAACCCTTCTCTTCCTGGCTGGCCACTACTGCAAGTGTTCCACAGGATCTCTGTCTTTCGAAACAACCATATTAAAAAAAAATCGAATACACATGTTGGCATTTCAAGACAGATTCACAGTTTACATAACCCAGTGTCACACCTCAGGCTAAAAAACACCCATAGAAAGGGGAAAAAAAATAAAAGAAAGTTTACACTGTAGACATCTGAGAATTCAGCTGAAGGCACAGGGGAAGGAAGGCTTTCTTTTACAATGCAATCACAACTTTTAAAAAGAAAAAACCCCACTCTACTAGGTGCACGGGAAATATTTAAAATCAGGCTGTGGTTAAATTTGCTTAAATAAGGCTCTGGGGCGTTTCAATGGGGTTACAAAAGAATGGAGAATTAGGGACACACATCCACAGAATCAGAGAATATGGCAAGTTCAAATTCAAACAGTGTTAAGTCAGTGCACAAACAGAACTTCAGTCACGAATTTATATTAATTCTATTGTAGGCACGGGGGACACCTAACAAATTTCTTTAGGTGTATTTAGATCCTGGAATAACACAGTTTATGTCTCCATATGAGTATGCACAAACATGTTTTCCAAATGAACTCCAGTTCCTCATCAGTTAATTGCTGTTAACTACTGAGTGCTGAAACCCCGAGCGATGACTCGGTGCCTCCACACCTGGAACAGTGGCCACCAGGTGCACATTGAGAAACCCCAGTCTCCCAAAGCCTGTGAGGAGCCCAGGAATATCTGTTCCCGAGCTCTCAGCAGTTCATCAGACAGGTTTGGCTCCATGTCCCCATCACAAGGACACAGAGGTGACACAAGCCTGGCTTCCCTCGCAGACGGAGCTGCCCACAAACCAGACGGGTCGGACAGGTCAAGGCCCCACATCTTTAATCACCATGGGGACCTTCTGGTTTAGCAATGCTGAGAACTAATCTGTGCCAGGTCAAAAGTGCTTGAAGAGAATCCAGAAAACTCTTTTTAGGTGCTTATAATTGGCTAAATAAACACACACCTAAATTTCTATGTTACTGGTCTGATACACAGCGAGTGCAGGCACAGTTCCTAATTTTCTATGCTAGAAGTAGAAAAATGTGGATGTTTCCCCAGTTGTGGATACCAGATACAACTTTGTACGTACACATAAATATTTATGCTCAGCAATCTGTAACTGTCACTGCAGAGGCTGAAGTACAGTAACACTGTAAGGGAATAAATGCCTCAGTATCTGTGAACTCTAATTCACTCCAGGCTGACCCAGTTCTTTTGGAAATAATATTTTCCGAGCTGTTTCTCTGCTGAGAGTCCAAGCCTTGGAAATACCTTAAACATACAGTGTTCTCCCTAAACTTTATTGCAAAAATATGTGGAGACATGGCATGTATTTCTGGAATCCGGGCAGCTTGTGCTATACAGCAACTCAGACGTGAATCTCCTCTCTATTTTTTTCCTTTAATTAAAGGAAAAACCAAAACATCCAACAACCAAAGGGAAAGCAAAACCCACACTACAGCAAACATAACATTTGAAACAAGAAACCCAGCAGAAAATAGACAGCCAGGATGCAGCAGAGTATCCCAAAAAGAAGCAAAATCAAGATTGCAAACACTAGAAACTCAATTACTCAAGCACTTTGTTAGCATGCTTTCATCTTAACTTTGGTAATCATCAGTAAACGTGGCAGCAAACTCCCCATATGAAATGGAGGTATGTGATACTGCTGTAGTTCATTCAAGGGATAAAATTATCACTAATCTCATACTTCAGTACACACAGCTCCTACCTCCCCTAAGTCACATTGCGACAATCATCACTATAAAGTTCCACAAAGCTTAAAAGAGATTTTGGTGATCAGTGGTGTAGGGAAGCTCAGTCTAAACATCAAACTCACCCCTGGTGGAGAACACACATTGTACAAATGTTTTTTCCATTTCTGAACCTGCTTAGCAATGTAAGGAGAGAAAAAACAAGTAAATCCATAACACACACACACAAAAGGATGTTTTATACCCAAAACAGAAGAACGGAGCCCATTTTCTCCCCAGCTCCCAGAAAGACATCCTGCTCCCTGCCACAGTCGTGTCTGGCATTTGCAGAACCTGGCATTGTGTGTCCTGCTTCCAGCCCCACCCCACAAACCACCCCACAGTCCTCCATGGCAGATCCCCACCCTGCCCAGCCAGGATTTCATCAGTCCTACGTTGCTACTCCTGGATCACTCGTGTCTCTCTCCTAACAATGCTGGAGAGGTGCAGAGTTTCATACACGCAATGTCCTGGATGTGTCTGTACAACACCCCAAAGTTACTTTTGTTACAGACACAGAAAACCCCTGAACACACGTTCAGCCCCAGCTCACCCCAGGAGCCCAATGCAGCAGACGTGGGGAAGACACCACAACCCAGCTGAGGAAGTTAAACACAAGGCACATTTTGTGTTTTTAAGGACCACAGAAATGTGCAGATTTGATCTCTAAAATGTATTTTATGCTTCTCCACAAAGCGTTTTTGGAATATCTGCAGAGATTTCTCTTTCAAGCTACCTCTCTGGACAAGAGTGGATACGACACACATCCCTTGATTGCTGAAATTGGGTAACTGTAGGAACACTATAGAAACAAAGAAACAGATGAATGTACCCACAAATGAGAAACTGGGAAGGGACATCTGCTATAAATACTGACCTGTACCTTTTGCAATACCTGACTCAGAGGAAAAAACAGCCAACTTCGATTTCAGATTAGTTTTCACCCAGAAGTCCATTTACAACCATCCTCAAAAGCAACCTAGAACATTCCCTTTGACCCTAGTGTAACAAATTACCATGACTGTGTCAAAAGGCAAAAACTTTAGCAACTTTTTGATTATTCTGTCCAGTCTCGTTGCTGCAGCATTTCTTGCACAATCATTATCAGTCTGTCAAGCATAGGAGAAACATCTGGGATCTGTCTGTACCTGAACATCAAATCTATTAACTAAGCACTTTTTATAATGTTCCCTTACAGAACTTTATAGAAATAAATGGATTTTGTATCATTAAAGCTGAAGTTACATGTCAGGCACCATCTTCCTAAAAATCTCTCTCTGTCAAAGACTACAAAGCAAAGCTATGGCTTCTTGATCAGTCTGCTCTTCACCCAAACCTCTAAAAGACCTAAGACTGCCAAAACTAAAAATAGAGTCAATACAGAACAGCTGCTTTCAATATTTTAAGACTTACTTGAATGACTTGCAAGTTATGGTTAACTGACTTCTAATTTTACAGTGGTTTATGTAGGATCTGTGACTTGTTGGGTAGTGCAGATTAAGGATTTACTCTGAGTACTTGCTTTATGCACAATATGTCACCTCTGGCATGGATAGCAGCAAAGCAGCCCTGGTGTTTGTTGAAGCAGTTGTACCCTTCAGAAATTTAAAACAGCCACAGAGAAAATGTGATGGCTGTTCTGGAGCTTTCTGCAGGAACATCCCTGCTCATCATCATTGACCAGGTTTTGTTGGGGGTTCCTTCAGCACCATAATGACTGTTCCAAAAGGAATGCTCCAGAACTGAGATCATTGAGGTGAGATCATCTGTGGAAAGGGAGGAATTCTGATTCCAACCCCAGTGAAGTCACATCACACACACACACACTGACTCTTACCTGGGAAACACAGCAAGATTTTTGATTACAGACCAACAAACTCTATACAAATTAAAACACAAAATCAACAAAAAAACCCCAAAACCCCAGCACATGCAGCCGCAGCAACACACTTGCACTCCATTTCTCATCACTACAACTCACTTGAGTATCTTCTGCTATCTGCACAAAAAGTTTGTTCTCAGATCCCTCTCATCTGCTGCACACACGGTTACCAAAGACTGTCAGCCTCAAACACAAAGTTCCCCAATTTGGCCAGATGCTGGATTCCTGCAAAAATGAGGTTCTAAAACACTGCTGTAGCAATGTGACAGGAAGAAGAATCTTTGACACACACATTTTGCATGAGGCTGTAAACACTGTAGGAACAGGCTGTAAGCTGTGAACATCAATATTTAAAACCATTTCCCCTTGGAACTGAGCTCACACACGTTTGCTCCTAGAGTAAGTCTCAGATCTCACCAGAACATGAACAGTTGTGCCCAAGGGTACAGTGAGGGGTCACTCGGAAGAGCATCTGGGTTGCTGTACAAACCTGGACAGGGACAGAGCTTCCGACGGCAGCGGCGCTCCAACCATTTTCCATTTACCTCGTGGGGGTTGTCCGTGCACTCCATGCACGTGTGCCACGCCTTTTAGCCAAAATTCTGAAAGAACGTGCAAGTTTCTGCATTTTGTCACTCCTCAAGGAAATCTGACCCCGAACAACACCTGCACACAATGAGTACCCAAGTGAGGAAGTCATAAAGAGCCAGCTGCCCTTTATTTAAAATGCCCTTTGCAAACAGCTTGCCGTACATTCTTTTGAGAGAAGCAGAACCGCCAGGATCCCACAGCCACAGAATTCCACATCAGCTCCAGCACCATCAGATCAACAAATCCTGAGCATCGTGTTGAGCAGAAGCACACTTGCATTGGGACTGGGGCTGAGAACACGGCACGGTTACAGTCACGGACACCGGGATGCCACACACGCTTTCTTGCAATAGAACAAGCTCGGATTTTTAAAAATACAATCATTATGTACAGCAAAATATGTGGTCACAAGACCAGCCTTAAACCAAGGCCTTGTTTACACAACTTCTGCAATGTCAGGAAGTATTTTTGCCGGGAATGTAATTTTTCTTCCAAAACAAGTAAATATTTGCAATTCTCACTGTGAAAAGAGTGATATACCACCTCTGTATTCACATGGGTGTAACATATTCCCACAGGGAAAAGGAATAAAGAGTACCTTTATATTGATACAACATTTCCCTCAAGTGTCGAAGCTAATATAGCTTTCATCACTCAGTCAAGTTAAAGCAGGATGATTTTTTTCAGACTTTTTATAGACAAGGCCTATGTTTAACAAGCACCAAAACACTTCAGAGTATTTGGAAGATCAGACTACTGAGCTCTACACTTGGTACTATCCTCACCAGTTACAGAGAACACTGAATGCCTAAATACATTCAAAACCCTGATCAGACAGTGCCATGGCTGCTTACATGCTTCACTGTTTACCAAATACACCTTTTTTGGCCAAAACTAGAACGTACCACAGAAAGGCCCAGCACAGGACGGAGCTCAGCTGGCCACCCCCAGCTGCTCTGCCAGGCTGAGCAAAGCTGGACTTTGTGTGCTACGAACACCCCCTTTTGCCTTGTTCCTCAAGCACAGCTCGGGCAGCAGGGAAAGAGGCACTGGGGAACGTGAGGGGTCTGCTGTCTCCTGGGAGGGCACAATAAATACCTGCTTTTATCAACCAGATCAAGCTGCTGTCAGCGATCTAGAGCGAGGCCTGTTGGGTGCTAAGAACTGTACATTCCCATTGAATTTAAGGCAAAATTGAACCATGGCGGTAACTGAGATGTAAATTTATTTCTTTTTAACATCAGACATGCAGTTTGTAAGCTGCAGATGTGGCAGCAGTCAAGCTTCCTTAGCTTTCAATGCAGTACTTGGGTTAAAAGAAACCACTTCTGTCAGTAAGTGTTATTCCCCTGTCTTCCTAGCATGGGAGTCCTCTGACTTCTAATGAATTTTTAGGAATTTCTGGAAGATGAGCTTCAATGAGGTTTTCAATTTTCACTTAAAAAGAGGGGGGGTAAATTAACGTGTGTATTACAGGGAGACCCCAGGCAGCAGCGAGGGACCAGCACTGGGGCTGCCTTCTCCACCCCCCTCTGTTTTCCACCGTGGTTGTGTCAGAGGCTGACAGCCCCACTGGCTGTACCACACAGGTCCTTGCTGGAAGGACACACGTGAGCTCAGGAGGACAAACATGCTTTCAAGTAGACAACAATTTACAAATTTTCAGTAGATACTTGACATTATTACAAAGAGTATCAAATTCTGACTAAAGCACAAATTACAATTTTCATTTAAATCAGTGGGATTTCAGCACGTAGCATCACACTGACACTGCACACTGTTCTTCCAGTGCTGAAGCATACGGTTTTCCTGCTTAAAATAGGAGAAATGACCAGATTCACAGAGGAATCATGGCAGTAACTTTTCAATTGGCCTGATTAAAAATCCCTTTACACATCGTTGCTCAACCTCTGTTTTTGAGATGTAAGATAATTTCAAGACTTCTTGGGAAAGGGGGGAGTTTTGTGTACAAACCTTTAAAGAAGGGGCAAACAGAGGAAGAAAATGGGTAAACAAGCTCCTTGGACCTTCCAACAGATGGGAGACACAGGTCTCCTCCCACCCCCAGCCCCTCTGCAAACCAGAAAACAAAAAGGCCTGGTTTATAATTTTAAAGTGATAATGCAATGAGACTAAAAGCTTAAATTTCATAAATAAGTGACCTTTAGAACTTCACCCCAATTCAGGAGGGAAAAAGGGCCTAATCCTACAGGGCCTGTTGCAGTAGGCCCACACTACCTTCCTAAAGCTGCCTCTGAGTACAGCCTTCTTCTCACAGGCTGGCACCACACTGGGCCAGGACCTGAATACAAGCAAAAAACTGCATCAAAAACTACTAAATATTAGGTAAAACAGCAATCTTGTGGTTTGCCTTTTTTTAACCACTGTTCTTAGTTAAATCGACCCCTCTACTTTTCACTGCTATAGAGATATAAATCAGGATTAAGAGCCTGTGTGAAAGTCAGTGTTTCATGTGATACATAACAATGCACAAAGTGGTTTTCTAAGAAACAGCATTTGTATTAAAATTCTTAAAATGGATAGACATCTCTTCAATGCATGTCCGCAATTAAAATGACAGTTGTTAGAATTTTCTTGGTACATCACAACGATAAGATTTCCTTCTTTGCTGGCTGGAGGTACATCCCATGACAAAATCAAAAGGGAAATAGAATCAAAAAAAAAGAAAAAAAAAGTCCTCTTCCCCCAAAATCCCAAAAGGCTAAATTCTTGTAAATTTGAAGTAAATGAAGCCCGAACTTGCAAGACATGGAAATAACAGTTAAAAGGCTCAGATTGAAATAAGAAATAAATTCACTAACAATAGGCCCTTTTGTCCTGGCTTGCTCGGTGTGATTACTGCAAGGAAACTGTTAAGTAGTTTTTGGAGTAGTAGATAATGGGATTCTGTGGAGCTTTCACAGGTTGGCACCGGCTGGAACAGCTGAGTTTTGAAGGCACTCTACAGACACAGGGCTGCTGTTGGCCCTGCATCACTCATGGGAAGTCTTTGCACTTGAGAGAGCTAGTCATCAAAATCAGGTATTGCCAACCCAAACCCCAAACCCCTCGGCACAAAAAGCACCACCGCCCCCCCCGCCAAAGGGAAAACCAAAACCACAACGAAATCACACACACACGCACGCCTAAAAAAATTGTGCAGATTTGTAACATTTTCACAGCTGATTTAAAAAAAAACAAACAAATAAAACAAAACCAGGAGAAAAACCACCACGCTACCACTCTCCTGCAAACTCCCATCCGATACAGCAGGTAAACAAAATAGAGCATTTTTCCAGGGATATCGGCAGCGCTGCCCGGCGCCCCGTGCCTGGCAGCACCGTTCGGGTCACAGTCCCAGTTCCATGTGCAACTCTCCGGGCGGGACGGCCCCGCACCGCCGCCCGCTTGCATAGAGACCGCGGGGAGCGGCGCCGGGACGGGGGGCCCGCACCGCGGGGGTGTCCGGGGCACGGGCACCGCTCCCCGCGGGTGTCCGGGGCATGGGCACCGCTCCCCGCGGGTGTCCGGG
>VZRO01000190.1:618988-651633 GCA_013397915.1 Daphoenositta chrysoptera | reverse complement strand
CCGTCCCCCCGCCCCTATCGGCGCTGCCCGGCCCGGGGTCTCGCTCCTCCCGCCCTATCGCTGCGTGCAGCCGCTGCCCGCAGGGCCGTGCCCGGGACGCGGGGGTCGGGGTGCCCCTGCAGCTCCGCCGCCCCTCTCCCCGCCCAGCTTCGGGGGCCCTCTGCCCGCTGGGAACCCGCGGCAGCGGCTGTCCCCCGTTCCGGAGCCCTGGCCAGGACACCCCCGTTTCCCGGTTTCCCCCGTGTTGCAGAGTCGGGACCGACTGATGGCTCGGGCGGGAGATGTGGCCGCTGGCAGATGTTGATGCTGTTGGCACGTGGTGGCCAGTGACCAGCAGCGTGGCCTGGCACGGCTGAGTCACCGGGACTCAGGGCTATGTGCCACTGTTTGTAGAAGTCGTCCCTTGGACTTTCTATTAGACATTCCTTTCAAGAAAGTATCATTAGTTGTTTTGGCACCCTCCAGTCTTTGCTGTTGCATCTTACTCAGTTCTTTACAATTCTCTGTATTTATCTACACAATGGTGACACGTAGATCCTTTCTACCACACCTTCTTGTTTCCAAGCCTAATTTAAACACAGCAAAGTGTTAGGGGGTAGGCAACGTCTGAAGGATTTGAAATAAGTTTTGTAAGTAATGTTCTCTTACTCCTGAACAATTTTCACCGAGGCTAAATTCTACCGAAATTATTTTTGCAGCATTCACAGTGGGGATTCATCCCCATGGTCACCAATCCTCTGGGGAGTACTGTACCCCTGGTGATCCCCTGGAGCTCAAGCTGAACCCCTCTGCTACTGGTGTGTAAGTCTTTGCAAATAAAACCTCTCCTGAGGAGCACAAATGCTGTGTTCCAGCAGCCCTGTGGAGTGGGCAGTGTTGGAACAACTTTGTTAAATATGTCACGTGTGTGAAGCTGTACATACATGTGGTTTGTAGGCGCAGCCGTGTCCTGTACCTGGGAGCTGAGTGTCCCCAGGGGAGATGCTGCTCTGCCAGGCCCCCACCTGATTTCTCCCATGTGCACAATCTTCTCACTCGCCTACAAAACCTGTGGGCTGCAGGCTGCTCCTGAGCTGGTGCAGGTCAGCCTGGGGCTGGAGCAGGTATTTAATCTCCCGTCACAGCCCCGGGGCTGGGCTTTGATCCCCTCTGTGCTGGACTCTGCCTGCTGCCCTCATAACCCTTACCTTGTGACGGGCTTGTGGGCCATGGTTTTCCCAGAGCTGTACTGCAGTTCCTGGAAACACTGAAAAAGACTTCTCTGGGTACTTACAACCTCTTGTTCTGTGACTTACCTCTCCATGGCTGCTTAGCCCATCCATACATGTTTGCTTTGGAAACTGAACAACTGAGCTCCCTTAGAAGCTTTTATGCCATTTCACCACTTGTTCTTGTTGTTCCTTTCACTCTCCATCTGATTACCCCCTCCTAGAAGTTCTCTGGGAGCACAGCAACCACTTCACCCACCTTGGTGTGAGCCAGCCAAAATCAGTCACCTCCCAGCAAGGGCTGGCAAAGTTTTCTTCAAAACCAGCTGTAAGAATTGCTGAAAGGCCACAGTGTCACTGCAGAAGTATTTAAGTGTCACAAGTATTTTCTTGTTCTGTGCTCAGGTTTTGGGTATGATGTAGGCTTGCTCACCATCATCACCTCTGTAGCAAACCCACATCTGAATTATTTACATTACACTTTCTCCCAACATGCCAGTAGCCAATTTTATAAAGACCAGACTGTAATGCTGGTTTAAATCCTGTCTATTGAACCCCAGATCACTGCTGGATTGGGGTGTGTGTGTTGGTTTTTTCAGTGACAGAATAAAATCACTCTCCATTTGTTAATTCTACACTATGCTGTTAATTGCTGCTGTTTCTGAAGAAGGAAATGTATCGCGTTCCAAGTAACGAATGATCTTTATGCTGTGGAGTTTAAATATGGAATATGATTTCTCAAGTCCCAGTGCCCTACTACATGCATTAATTTAATCTCACATTACCAGGCAGCTCTAGGTAATTAGTTAGCCTGGAGTGCAAGGAGTCTGTGGGAAGTAACTGGAAGAATCAAGTCTGGTTTTCTTAGAAATGAATTTGGGTGCATGGCTACAGACCACTGAGGGATCTGTGGGTTGGAAAGTTTGAAAATCCCTGGCTGAGGGTTTAGACACAGAAGTTAAATAAATCATGAGAGGATGCAGCACATAATATTTGAATTATGAAACATGAATTACATTGGGTGGTTGTGCTTCATGAATGGTAGTGGTTTAGACTCTCAGGAAAAAAATTAATGTTTTCCTGAACAAGCTCTGGTTGGGCAACATGAAGGCATGACAATGCAGCAGAGTCTAGGCAAAATATAATCATCAGAGTTGGCTGGATTAATTTGATTTTTAAAATGATCAAACATATTTTAAAAACAATTTCCGGATGATTTGATGCTATCTTAAAAATGCCAAAATAAAAATCAGCCGAAAAGCATAAATTTGGTTACTAAGCAGTTCACCATGCAATATTTACATGTATAACCAGCTTTTACCGTGCAGAGTAACCCTGCTTGTTCAGTAAAACTGCTCGTACAGGCTGAGGTTATTTCTGTGCATAGAGAGAGCGAGTCACGAGCTGCTGCTGTTGGAGATACTTTGTGCAAGTAAAGCAGTGGCTTTGGGTGGGTTTTTTAATGTACGGTACTTATTACAGGCAAAGATTAAACAAGGGCAGTTTAGATCAGTAACAGATGCAATATCTAAAGTTTGAGTACCCTGAAAGTTTGTCAGTGTCTGATGACAACAAGATTTAATGCTATAAAAAGAAGTAAAACTTTCTGTTGTTACTGAAGGGACCTTCTAACCAGCTTTTCTGGTGCTTCTTTAAAGATGCACAGCCACACCTGAGCTGTGGAGTCCGTGTCAGCAAAGGGATGTGTCACCTCCTGAGAGCTGACTGAGTCCCACTGAGCTTATTTAGAAAGATTTTACAGAAAAGCTGTGCTGTACCTGAGGAACAGAAAATGCTGTGAGGAGTGGTCTGAGTTTCGAGACACGTCCTGCACGGGGTTTGCTGCTGGATCTTGGAAGGCACGAGCTCTGTAAATGAAACTGAGCTACAATCTGGGAAATGCGAGGCTCTGAGTAAAAACATGCTCAGAATTAGGTGAGACAATGTGCCTGCCTGAAATCTGAAGCTGCAGCTCTTGGGCAGAAAGAACTGCTTGCCTTCAGTCAGTTTCTCTGCCTCTCTTAGTGACTATACATTGAAATAAGGTTTATTAATACATGGGAAGTTCCTGTGACTGTGAAAGAGACTTCTGAGATCATAGTGCTCTGCCAGGTACTAGCTAGGCAGGGTGATAATTGAATTTTAAGGCTACAAATCATACTAAATATTGTATTTTGATTTCTCAGCACTGCTGGTGAGAAAAACCCGAGGAAAGTCACGGGCTAAGGATACTGCACATCATTTCATTCCTAAGATGGCAATGTTCCCTGGGTATAATAGACATACCTTACCACTCATTTAAGATTAAATGACTTAGCTGGCTCACTATCCAATATAAAACAGTTAAACTGAGAAGATTCAAAATCATTTGGGGAAGAGTTGCTGCTCTGTCACTCCCATGCTGTCAGTATGTGAAACTCCAATTAATAGTAAACCTAAAGGTAAAGGGAGAATAATTACCAAGGGGAACTAAGAAACTAAATAACCTCAGAGTTCAAAGAACAGAATTGCACCAAATGTTTTCTGGCATTGAATAGATCTGGAGAAATTTTTCAATGTTTACTCATTTTGAATGTATGAAATTGAGCAAGATTTCAGGGCCTGAATTAGTTTTTAGTGCAGTGGTGTACAAAGAAGTCTTAATTTTGGATTTGGCAGGAGGATGATTTAGGTTGCTTTGGAGGGGTTGAGGAAGGAGAAGATGACAAAAGTAACCTGGCATCCGACAGCATTTAAATACAGTATTTAACTTACCTGCGCTTTGAGTAATTCTCAATAATTCCATGTGTGAATACATATCTGCAACAAGACTGCCTAATGTGCATTTATCTTAATCCAGTGGCATTAACAATTCTCATTCCAGAGTCAGGATGTGCTCATATGGAGTAAAACGAGACAGTCAGCCAGGGTAATTCCAGGGACGGGTTTCACTGTGAGTGCGACTGCTCTGTGTCCCAGCCCGGACAGGCAGGGAGAGGCTGATGTCCCGGGCTGCAGGTGACTCAGGCCAGAGCTGAGCCCGCACCGGGCTGAGCTGGTTCCTGACTCAGCCCTCGGAGCATCTCCCTGCTGCCAGCGCCTTCCTGAGCAGCAGCTGGGTTCTGCAGAGTCACCCCTGTCCTGCCCAGCTCCTCTGCACGTCTGGGGGAAGTGGAGCCCCACGGGGACTTCCTCTGCCAAAAGATCCTCAAATGCAAACTACCAAACTTTCATTTTTTCAAGAAATAATCACAGCTGCTGGTGGGTGTAAATAAAGTATTAAAAAAAAAAAAAGAAAAAAGAAAAACTGACACACATACACAGAAAAAAATGTTCATTATTTCCATCAAAAGTCCTGCCAGAGATCTTATCACTGTTGCTAAAGTAGCCTGTGCTGCCAGAACTTATCAGATATCATCCTTCTTGAATTGGTGTCATAATGCCACTTCATGTTTCTTTATAAAGAACGTGTTCCATGGCATGCTTATATCCCACTCCTAGACGTGATGTTTATTGTCAAAATATGCATAATTGTCAAAGTTCAGGTCTATTTCTGTGTTCATTATTTGTTGTCAACTCCCTTCTATTTACTCCAGGAGCAGTGTACCTGAAAGGTTCTGGGGTTTAGGTAAGCACACAGAACAGGGAGAGCACTTATCTGTTCCTGTGTGCAGCACTCAGGCTGTGTGTAGGTGTGGTGAAACAACTTTTGGAACCATAAATGTAATCTTGATAGCTCTTGCATGGAAACAGTGCTATTGTATGGTAATGAAACCGGTGTAATCAGCCTGGAGTGAAACTGGTGACTAATTCAAAAAGCAAACTTCCTGTCTGCACCAAAAGCCCTTCTGTAGAAAAATGCCTTTTCTTCACTGCCCCGTGGCACTGTGTCACATTGCAGCCTTACCTCTGCTGCTGGGAGTGCTCAGATACAGCAGATAATTATCCTTTGGAGTTTTCACTCTTGAATTTAATTACTCAGTCTCCTGACCAGGAGCAAAGAGTTTTACTGACAGAGTCCTCTATCAGCGCAGGGAGGAAGGCGTGCTGCCGGCTGGGATCTCTGGGGGTGAGATGGCAGAGTTCCAGAGGTTCCCAAAGCAGCAGCGAGTGGGTCACCAGGTGATGGACTTTCCCTCCGTGTGAGGAATCGCTGTAACAGCCTGCCTTTGGTCTGGGGTTGGTGGTGTAAAACTGTGCTTGGGGGCATTGGCAGTGAGGTCTGGGGAATTTTCCCACTCTTCAGTCAGCTGAGAAATATACCAAAGAGCAGATTTTGGGAAGGATGGCAGCGTTTCAGCTCTGAGACGTGGGCTGTGCTGTACGTATTGCACAGAATAGCTCCTGCAGTACCCAGCAGAGTTCTGCTGGCCTTGGGTCCTTGAAAGCATTCAGGTGTAAATATTGATTGTTCTTTAACTGTCTGTAGAGTTGTATTTGAGCATTTAAAGTAATTTGGGGGTAAACATACCAGGAAAGGAGATAAGGATTTTTTGAGACCCATGTCAGGCTCAGTCTGATGTCAGTTGTTTGCAGCCTCAGTAGGCTCCAAATCTCTTGCAATCCTTTAACACAAAGCCATGTCTTCTGATTGTTTTACGAGGGCTGCTGCTGTTTCTGGCTGGTCAAGTCTGAAGGGATCATTGTGGCTGACCACTGATTGTGTCACCAGCCTAAGGACTGTTTCATCTTGCAGGCCTTCAACTGCTGGGCCAGATTAAGGTGAAGGTGGGAGCAAACTGAGTCTTGCAACACGTGGCCCTGCAGATAACCCCACCCAGCCCGGCCCGGGCACCAACAGCGCTATTGACAGATGAGCTCTGAGAACGGGCAGATAAGACTCGGTGATGTTGATACCACTTGATCTGTGAGCCATGTTCGATATTGTCAGCCAGGGCAGTCAGGAATGCTGCTGTGACCACAAGCCCCGGGAGGATTTGTGTGAAGGCTGGTTATTGTCACAGCCTGTCAGGGCACAGCCGGCTCCCCAGGGGCCGTGTCCCCCGGGCTCCTTGTCCCACTGGGAACCCTCTGCTCGGCTTCCTGGAGGCCTTTCCGCAGGCCTCAGTCCGCAGCTGCAGCAATGAATGTGAAATATTAACACTTGCTGAATGGAGATGCATTTCCATTTCTGTGTGCTTTATTTTGTCATAAATAGTTCCATTAAGAGGACACCACTGTCCACTGGTGTAGTAACCTCCACTGGTGGCACCGTACTGCTCCCAGTAAAACACAGCCCAAACCAGTCCTGTCATGTGAGAAATATTGTCTTGTCATGTACCAGAAAAAACGGTAAAAATTACTTCAAACGTGAACTGATTCTGTCTGTGGTCCATCACTTCACAAGGCTGAGGGACATGCAGCAGTCTTGCAGAGACAAGTCCCACAGGTCGAGTGGACTGAGACTGACCTGGCAATCACGGCTGGATGGGAGCAGATCAATGTGGAATCAGAAGCTGATCCATAGGATTTGGGGGGGAAAAACACAAGTTACTTTATTTACAATAAGCATATTTTCCAGGACAGAGTTGTTTGTCCCACTTGCAAAGAGCCAACAAGATCCCCGATCCTAGGACCTGTTCCAATTAATCCTGCTAATGCTGCTGTTCATTTTATTCTTGACTGCTCAAGCAGAAATGAACTTTGAGGCTCTCTCAGTATCATTGGGACAGATGTGGCATTTTAACACTATCAGCAAAACAAAATGTCAGGATGGTCAGAGTTTCAGTTTTCCTCCTTGAAGGAGAACCTTTTTTTTGCCTGGTTTTCCCCCAGCAGCAAAGCCTGCAGGCTGCTTCCCCTGCCAGCAGATCCTTTCTGGGTAATGGTGAACTAAAGTTAAAACTCGATGCACCGTCACAGATGGCATCCAGGCACAAATGTCTGTCAGAAACCAGTTTATCAAAATCACTGAAAATTCTAATTCTGTTCTCCAGAGTGCTGACAGCAAACTTGATAGCATCAGCAAATTTTGGGTTTGCACTCTGGTTTTCAAGGCATTAATACAAATACAAGTCATAGACAAAGCTCTGGTATGTCTTCCAGTTTCATGGCAAACTATTGAGACATCAGAAATTTTTAAACAGGTTATTTATCTTCTAGGTGCTTTCCCAGACTGTCTAATGAAGTGCTGTAGTGTTCAGCCAGGTTTGTGGGCTCTGAGGTGACTGACTAATGCAAATACATATCTAAGAGTAGGGTTTGATTTCAGTGTTAACAAGTGCCTTGGAACCTATCTTTGTTCAGTAAACAACATATTTCATAGTTTACATCAGATCGAATCCTTCTGCAAATATAAACAAATACATTCGTGGAATAAGAAAATAAACTCTGTGACATTCATGGCTGCAGTGACTAATCAATTCAAAAGTCTTTTTATTGTTGACTATTTAACTTAAAGCACCCAGCCCTGTAGTGCATGGAACCAAAAGCAAGAACAGTTTGGGGTCTGCACAGCCCAGAGAAGTGTTTGGAAGAGGTTTGGGATCTCGTGATTCCTGGGACCTGGAAGGAATGTGTCAGTTCTCTGTCATGAGCTCAGTCTGCACTGTCATTGCCTACATAACGATTTTAAAGCTCCCTTTAGTCCTCCTGATGACAGGCTCTGCTATGAAAAGGCTCGGGCGGAGCAGGGAGGGTCCCTGTCCTTTGGGGAAGGGGCTGTCTGCTGCTCCCGACGAGCTTCCAGCTGGCTGGGGAAGGCTTGGCACACAGGGACCCGGGAGCGTGTGGGATCTGCTCTGTCTGCCGGGTTCACACCTGTGTCAGTACCTGGCAGCTATAAATACCCCCAGAGCGCGAGTCACGCCTCGTGTGGCACCCAAAGCCTTTCCTGCCACTCCGGGAGTGGAGGCAGCACGTCAGAGCCGGGACATTTTACAAGGTGTGGTGCTGACTCAGGACGGCTGCAGCCAAATCTCACCATTTTCCTGACCAATAAACAGAATGAATCAGTAGCAACCCAACAAAACCCCACGACCTAAACTGCACTGAGTGTCCTCTGCCATCCCAGGAGAACACCGAGCTCCAAACCCCGAACCCACCTCAGGGAGGATCCAGCTGGGAGCTGTCAGGTTGGGGCACCACCACGGGCAGTCAGCTGCTTGAGAGGATGTCCCAGCACTCTGATGAATGTGCCCTGTGGCTTTGGATAGCCCTAATTGGGAAAAAGGAGTAAAAGTCACCTGGGACATTAAAAACCCCAATAAATTGTCATTCTGCCTCTGTACCAGGAGCCTGCAAACAGCCAGCCTGTGTTCTTACTACAGTTACTTCGCTTTTAAAATAGCACACTGGTAGCAAAAGTACAATTTCAAAGTAAAGTTTGGTGTAGATAAAGACCAAGCCACCGTTCCTACTCCTACTTACCGTATGGAGAAGCCAGTGACTGGTACAGCTCTGCCAATAACTGAGCTCACAGCACAATGAAACTGTAAATAGTATTTAAGCGTTGACAGTATTTAAACATTTAACTCACCGAGCCTGGTGTGAGTACACTTTCTCAGCATTAGGAAATCTATTGCTTAATTAATGTTTTATGGCAGTTTGCATATATAAAGCACCATATATGAATGCTGAGTATGATTCAGTTGTCAGTATCTGAACATGAATTACATTTCACACAGGGTTTGGGAGAAGAAATTCCATAACATTAGGCAAAATGGCTTATGCATTCCCAGTAATTTTACATAAAATCTATTCATAGTGCCTGTTGACTGGAAACAATATATGGGATTCTTTTAGTTGAACTACTTAATTCAGCAGATAACCACTGCTGCTTCATAGTTCACGGACGAGAATGTAAGGGAGCAGCTGAGGCATCCAGTTGAATTTGATTAATGACAAAGGAACGTTTCAGAGGACAGAGGAGACACTGTCCACTGTGCCCAGAGCACAAACAGGGAGTGGAAGTGACCACTTTGGGCTGAGCAGTAAAATCCGAGACCTGATCTTGCCCCACAGCTGATCCTGCCCGAGAACTGATCCTGCCCCAGAGCTGATCCTGCCCCAGAGCTGATTCTGCCCCAGAGCTGATCCTGTCCCAGAGCTGATCCTGTCCCAGAGCTGATCCTGCACGAGAACTGATCCTGTCCCAGAGCTGATCCTGCCCTAGGAGCTGATCCTGCCCCAGAGCTGATTCTGCCCCAGAGTTGATCCTGCCCCACAGCTGATCTTGCCCCACAGCTGATCCTGCCCTGAGACAGCCCAGAGGCACAAAGAGTTGTGGGATACAGCCAGGCCTGAGTGGTCCTGCCAGATCCAAAGTGTCATAGTAATTTTTTCTGACATTCCATCAAAGTGAGACAGTGCTTATCACTTCTGAATTTGGTTTTCTTTTCTACTTTTGATGATATCAGAGTTCTTAGGGCCTAATACTGGAGGGCCATTGTGGAGTGTAGTCTTAGCACAGCAATTACCAGTGAAAAAGGGGAAATTGGGATGAAATAATTGCCCGATACTGTCTAAAACTGACTCATGCAGAAATTTCTAACAGCACAAAATTTCTTTCTGCTGTTATTTTATTAAACATTGTTAATACTCAAGTAGTGAAATACTTCTATAAATTGCCTTCTTTTTCTCTGTGCTGAGTATCTTGCAACTTGGTGACAATGCTCAGGGTGTTTGTCACCAGAAGGTGACAGTTTGAGCTCATGGAGAAAATTATTGCAATACACACAGTAACAGAACAAGCTCTCCTTGTGCATTGTTTTGGACAAAATCCATGAAATCTCACTCAGAAAGATGTAAAATCAGACCCAACAGCTTCTGATACTGGTTATTTCTTTTTTCCTCTCCTGTTTCATGCTTCCTTGGGGCAGATGCCCTGGAGCTCTCTCAGAGCACCGAGGGAGTTGGTCAGACATCCCTGTGTGAGTGAAACCCCTCTCAGCACCAGTGTGCCCAGAGAGGATCCCAAGGTGGGACCTGGTCCCATGGAGGACCAGCAGCCTCAGCTGTTTATGCTGTTCTTGCATCTTCAGATTGAGAAGAGAGGTCTGAGGCTTCTCCCTGCTGTCAGCCCCTCTGCAGAGGTAACCAGGCCATCCCCACCCGTGCCTCTCCTGGGTGCTTCTGTTCGATCCCGGGTGCCCCACAGGCTCCGGGGGGCCGGGTGGCCCGGGGGCTGCTCCCGGGCTCGGGTGGCTGGGCCAGGGCTCGTTCAGGAGCGGTGTCCCCACACCCGGCCCGTGTGCTGAGGGAGCTCGCTGGGGTTCAGTCACGGGCTGTGCTCCGGGCCCAGCCCCGGCTCTCACTGCCCTTCGGCAAATTGTCCTTCAGCAAACAGAGCCTGTCGAGTGGCCCTGCAGGGAGAGAGAGCTGCCCTGCCCCTGCCCGGACTCCTGCTCCAGCCGCTCTTGGGGTGTTTGGTGTTTCACAAAACCACTCTGCCAGATTTTACCCATCCGCAGCCTGGATCTGAGACCCGAGGGACAGCGCTCGCCCAGCCACAGCCGTGGGTGGGGACAGAATTCCTGCCCACAGCCTGCCTCCTCCTCCTGGCCCTGCACAGCACGGCTTGGACGGTAAGAGGCTGTGGAAGGGGCTGAACACTGGAGAATTAAGTTGTGTTTCTCTTCAGTTAGTTATTTCTTGCACCTGACCCGCTTGCAAGTGATCTTTGGGGTGCAAAGGAAGGAGACAGTGAGGAACAAAGCATCACTATTTCTACCGGCACAGGAACAACGGAGTTTAAGGAAGTTACATGTATCTATATGTATATAAAAATATAAACCGTGGTAATATATATTTATATACAAAAATTTTGAATATTTATATAAATATAGGTTATGTGTGTTTATATGTAATACATGCTATATATAATTCTCTCTTTATTAGAACACAACTATTCCACATTAAAAATACATCTAAAATTCTGTATTCTCTATGGTTTTTGCTGTTCTGCCCTGGGACTTACGGGCATCATCCCCTCCACCTTCTTTCCTAGGGATTCTGTGACCTGAGCCCACCACCCACAGTTCAGCCCACAGCCAGGCTGGCTGCCTCCTCCCACAAATCCTCTTTTTCTTTCTTTCTTAGGTTTTCTGTTCCTGATAAAATTGTTATTCCAGTTTCCAGCTCTTCCTAAATGACTTGCAGAAGGCAGTGACAGGTTGCAATTTTAAATCCACTTAGCTGGGTTTTTTTCTGAATAATCCTGTTTGACAGGCTTTCCTGCCCTCCCTCCCTGTCATTAGGCATGGCTGCAGCTCCGGCTGCACCAGGAGCAGGGGAATTGGTTTGGTTGGGGACAGAAATGAGAGAGGGGGAGATATTCAGCTACTGCAGCCGAAACAGAAACAACAGACCTGCTGTCTGGAATCCAGCTGAAAAGCAGTTTGATTGGCTAGATACCATGAATATCTATTAATTAATGCTTGAACTGACATTTCAGTATTGTATTTGAGTAACTTGCTCTGTGAAAAGTTGTAATTTTATTCATATAGTTTTTAACAATGATCTATTAGATATTATGAATCTCTTTTTTGTTAGTGCTTACGTTAATGCTTTCCAATAGCAGGGATGGGGCAGCCACAGCTTCTCTGGGCAACTGTGCCAGGGCCTCACCCCCTCCCAGGGAAGAATTTCTCCCCTGTACGTCTTTGCTAGCTCTGGGAGGACAGCCCTGGGCCGTGGGACACAGCCAGCAGCAGCGAGTGCTTGCAGCCCTGGCCCGGCAGGGCACGGCCGGTGGCTGCTGCCCTCCTTCCCCGCAGCCGGGTCAGAGCCGTGCACAGAGGAGCCTGCGGGCGCTCAGCTCTGCAGACAGGGGCTTGCACCGGGGTCCTTCCCTTGGACACGCTCAGGGAGGGTGCTGATGTGAGGAGCCACCTCTCCAGGGTCCCTCACTGCTCACCCGTGGCGAGGAGGAGCTTTGGGCAGGTGGCTCTGGCTCGGTGGGTGACATCTTTGCTGAATGCTCCCTGCGGGTGCCAGAGTTAGCAGGGATGAGCCCGGGGATTTGCATTTGATACTGTTCTGGAAGGAAGCTATTTCAGTAAAACCTGACTTTTCCACTGGGAATTTGTGCACGTATGCCGTTTTCAGTGTTGATTCACAATAAAGTTGGGCTTTTAAGGACAGAGGCACGTCCATCAGTGTACAAGAGCTATTTCTTCCTCAGACCTGGGCTTCCTTCTCTCCCTTTGCCCACGCTCAAGCCCCCCAGGTCCGTGTGTGCTGCCTCAGCCGTGTCTCACACAGCCCTGCGGTGCCCAGAGCCGCTGCCAGAGCTGTCACTGGGGTGAGGACACTGGGGAGCAGTGGCACCAGGGCTCTGAGGCCCTTGCTTTGCACACACAGATGCCAAGCCCGCTGCTGGGGCAAGCCCTGGGCACTCCTCTTGTCCCGACTCAGGCTGTCCCAGGGCAGGGATGCCCCTCGGGATGGCCCTGCCCCGGGATGCTCTGTGGCACCCCAGGGCCAGGACCCTCAGCGGGGCACAGGGACCTCACTGAAAGCAGCAGCAGGACCAGCCCTCGGAGCCAGGGAGCTCCACCAGCCCCAAACCATGTGCCAGGCGAGATAACACCATGCAGGAGAGCTGTTATTTGGGCTGTGCCTTTCTTCTTGAAGTTTGCTTCCTAGATCAAGCCTCTGCCCTTCCAGAGGCGCTGCCAAGACCGTGACATTTTATTGCATATGGCCTCCATTGTGCCAATGCCCTTTCCAAGCCAAATAAGTTCAGTCTTTTCACATAAGTGCTTTTGACAGGAATTTTGAATAGGCTGGAATGAATGTGATGAACACTGCAATAACAGCTGTTAGGTTTAGCCTGCCTGAACCATGCACTGCACACGTTTGCACTGTTGTGTCCCTTCAAGTTGAAGCAGTCTGGGAAAATTAATTTATTTTGCTTCTTATTGATTAGTTTAAAAGGTTTTTGCTTACCCCATGCTCTGCAAGAGATATAAAGCCAGTTATTTTGAAAAACTAATGGGATTTTTCAAATTGTCACAGACACATTTATTGCCATCTTATTTAAGAACAATTTGCCTCACACCAAATTGTCCAAGTAACCGGTGCACACAGCACATTCACTTGGAGATGTTTATTATTCTGAAGGGGAGAGAGGGAAATAAAAAAATAACCTCCTGTTGCCTTTTAATTGCTCATTTCCTGCTCGAGACAGCAAATGCCATTTGGCTGCTGTAGGAGAGATAAATGGGCGGGCCGGGTTCTGCCTCCACCGGGGAGCCAGAGCTTTGTTCATTAGTACAGAACCAAACGGAAAAAATAATCATTAGGAAAGCAAGCCAGAGGTAGCATTACTTTCTTAAGCAAGGAATAAATGCAGATTATTTCCTCCAAATGCATAAAGGTTCCAGAGGCACCTCTCGTGGCACTAATTGATTCAATTCTCCTGTGCTGCTGCTAAGCAGATGGGTTTATCCTCCTGCTTCAAACCAGAGGCTTGGGAACAGAGTGGATAAAAGCTCTGGCCTTTCCCCTCAAGTTCAGCTCTGGTTTAACAGGGCTGTGGGGCTGGTCTGTCCCAGCAGTTCTGACTTTGCGTATGGAAGTTCATTCCTGACCCATTGTTTACATTTCATCTATAGTTCATTTTCTTTTAAAAAATTGGTTTTCCCAGACTGATTAAATGTCTGAGATTCAATTACGGGCAAAATATCAAGTCGAGACCATTGGTGAGATTTCAGCTCCAGACTGGTGCCCGTATCACACAGAACAAGCAGTGGGGTGGCACAGCTGGGAGAGCAGAAGCAGCTCCCTGGGGCAGGCAGGGCTGGGGCAGCGGGAGCAGTGGGAGCAGGAATCCCAGCAGAATGTGAGTGCTCTGCCGGGGGTGCTGGTGGGGAACCAGCGCCCAGGAGGTGCCCGTGCCGTGAATCCTTCTGCTGGGCACCTGCTGCGCAACTGTGCCAGGGCCTCACCCCCCTCCCTTCCTCCCAGCTCTCCTGGCCGCGGCCCCTCGGAGCGGGAGAGGCCGGGGCGGGCAGCGGGGCACTGGGAGGGGTCCCAGATCCCAAAGGCTGGGCTGCCTGGGGTGGGCTTCTTTCGGAGCCAGAAGATTGGAAATGGAGCTGCATGGAGATTTCTGCTCCACTTTTAGCCCCAGCCCGGGCACAGGGGGGACATGACAACCCCACTGTGTGGACACAGCTCCAAGGCAACAGTGCACGGCACAAGAATCTGCGTTAGATCAGTGATTCCATGGAATCATGGAGTACCCTGAGTTGGAAGGGACCCGAAAGGATCATTGGGTCCAGCTCCTGGGTACCTGTGGGCTGGACCCTCAGTGTGAGGGTGGCTGGCCTGGTGCTCTCTGGCAGGGCAGCACAAACAGCCCACAAGCAGCCTCTGAACATTTTTAGCACAGCAATGCTGTGAGTGTATTTCTGTTTATGTGATAAAATCTCTGCCTTTAATTTGAGTCTGGAATGGGTTTTAGGTTCAGTTATATTTAAAAATGAAAAGAACAAGACCCCACAAACAAGCTGCTGCTCCTCTTTCAGAACTGGTAGTCAAGGAATCAAAAATGAGGGTCTGGTTTTAAACAACACTCAACACCCTGAACTAAAGAGCTTAACCTGCTGGGTTTAATAGAAAGATCATTAGAGTAATTAGATTACCGCTTACACCTATAAGGAGAACGTGAGCGGCTGGACCTGACCTGGCAGACAGGTGTGATTTAGGACCCAGGGACTGCAGCCTGCAGCTCCAGAGAGGCAGAGTGGGACAAATTTGACGGGCCAAGATAACCCAGCAAAGAACAGTTTCCTGAAAACTGGAAGGAGCTTCCTGCCCCTCCAGGGTTTGTGAAACCAGAGAGTGTTTCCTGCAGGAGCTGCTGCAGGAGAGCAGGGACACACTGGAGAACTGCTGGAGCTCATGGTATGGAGAAGGTCAGACTGGAAACCTTCAGTGATTTCTTCTGGGTTTGGATTCCTCGAGTGTAGAATTGCAGCCTACAGCAAGTAGAAGTGCAAACCAGGGCACCTGGGGCAGCACAGCAAAAGTGATAAACCCAGTGACTGTTGGAAGCTATAGAGCTCAGCGTTTCGTGCTCTTTATTGCAGAGATGAGGCACTGAACAACCCCATCCCGGGGGCCAGGGGCTCATCAGCCTTGCTCCATCTTGTGCAAGATGTGATGAATCATATCCTGGGCCAGGAGGGGAGAAAGCACGTTTGAATCAGCCATGAATCCTCGAGGTACTGAGGTGGAAAAGACATTGAAATTCGAGGAATATCCAAATCCCAGACTGGTTTGTGTTACCATGGGCAGGGACACCTTCCACTGTCCCAGGCTGCTCCAAGCCCCAGTGGCCAGCCTGGCCTTGGGCACTGCCAGGGATCCAGGGGCAGCCACAGCTGCTCTGGGCACCCTGTGCCAGGGCCTGCCCACCCTCCCAGGGAACAATTCCTTCCCAATATCCCATCCAGCCCTGCCCTCTGGCAGTGGGAAGCCATTCCCTGTGTCCCGTCCCTCCATCCCTTGTCCCCAGTCCCTCTCCAGCTCTCCTGGAGCCCCTTTAGGCCCTGGAAGGGGATCTGAGCTCTCCCTGGAGCCTTCTCTTCTCCCGGTACCTCCCACACCCGGCGGGGCTCAGGCAGCACAGAAGGTGATGGCAGGGACAGAGTCACNACGCCGCGGGCGCCACCTGGTGCTGCCGGGGCCGGGCACGGGGACCCGGCGGGAGCGGCGCGGGGACGGCTCCACAACGCGTGGTTTGCGGGTAAATCCTCGGCAAAATGACTCCCACTTCCCCCGGGCCGCCTCCACGCGTCCCACGGAGAGTCAGTCCCACAGGGCGGGAGCAGCCGGGTCTCTTCAAAAAGAAACCGGGAACTCCAAAAATTTGGGGTTCCTTCCCAGTCCCACAAGCCGATGGCATTTAACTCCTCCACGCTGAGAATTTCACCCTAAAGGGCAGCAAGCCGGCCAGGGAAGAGCGTTTTTTGTGTCTGGGACTGCCCGTGGGTGCTGGCATGACCAGAACCCCCGCAGGAGTCACTGGCCCCGCTGGGCTGGGGTGACACACCAGGGACGCTCCGCTCCTCTCCGGCGATGGATGCACAGCCGTGGGCACCGTGCCCGTGTCCCGAGCCGGAGACACCCCGCGGGGGTCTGTCCCATGGGCCGGCACCCCCGGGCTGTCCTGGCTCCGTGGAGAGGGAAGTGGGAATGAAGGCAGTTAGATGGGATATTGGGAATGAACAGGAGCGGGGCCGGGCGAGGGGCAGCGGAGCCGTGGGGACACGGCAGCTGCCAGGACAGCGCTGAACCAACAGCCTGGCAAATGCAAAGGGGCCGCCAGAGCCGCCTGCACCAGCACCTCCCTGCGGGGTCCCTGCGCTGCCCATGCGGGCACAGGGATCCGTTCGGAGCTGTCCTGCTCCATCCCCACGTGTCCCTGGGCACAGCCCTTGCTCCCATACGTCTGCCCAGGATGTGACAAGCAGCACTTTGGGTGCTGGATGATTTTTCGCCCCCCACACCACGTTTGCAGCCCTCAGAGCGCGGCCGCTGCTGCCTCGCCGTGGCTCTTCGCCAAACGTTACTCACCACACGGTACAAGACTTTTATATTTAGCCAGTGCAGAGACAATATCACCAACTTAAAAATAGGTATAAATGAGGCTGCAGCTCTCACGAACGGCTCTGGGGTGCACAGGAGGGGCCGTGGCCATGGTCAGCCACCGGGCAGGGCAGTGTTGGTGTGGTACTCGCCACCATGGACCAATGCCACCACCAAGGCCAAAGCCACCTCTGCCCTCACACATCTGGGTTGGCACTGCGCCTTCCTGGGTGCTGAGGCTGGAGCTCTGCATGGCAGCCCGTTGGGAAGGTAACCCCATCCTCCCATGTGCTCCTTTTGGGTCCTGCCCGGCCCTGGGAGCCCGGCCGGCCCCGGTGCCACCCGAGCACCCTGCGGGAGCCTGCGCCGCGCAGTCACCATGGAGATGCCGGCAGCTCCGGGCCCGTCCTTCGGGGGAAATGCAGAGGAAGAGAAAGGCTGCTTTGCAGCAAAATTATTAGCGATAATTTTTATTTCTATTTAAATTATTATTTTCATTCATCCCCTTCTTGTTCTTCATAGATACTGGTGGAGATCCATCCCAGCGCTGCGCTGACCGGGCTCTGCTGGAGCTCAGACCCCGTGTGTCACCCACTGAGCCGGCACTGGCTCCCCTCCAGCGTGGGACTGTCGGCAGCCTGTGCCAGTGACAAACTCGCCTCAGCTGCGCCCGTCCCTCAGACCCCCCTCGTCCCCGAGGCGGCTCTGCCCGTCCCACCCTCGCAGGCTCCACGAGGGGCTGCTCAGGAGGGGAAACAGCCAGGGCCAGCCAGAGCTCCTTCACAGGCCTTGCACGTGGTTCTGCTTCCCACAAAGGGGTGAATCTCTAAAACAGGTTTCACAGCAATTACCTCTGTTTGGAAAGTTTTGTCAGGAGCTTTCACATCTCTCCCTGAGCCACCCCATTCCAAGGTGTTTCAGTGAGGGAGCTCATCCCGGGGATTTGTCCAGGTCTCCATGATACCTACACCCAGGATATTTGATGCAGAGGCTGTAGAAAGGGAACACACCACTATATGCTGTGGTAAACACAGAGAAAATCTGAGTCAGGGTGAGACCAGCTCCATGGATGTAGTGGTTTAGTGACAGATGTCATTCTCTGTCCACCCTTTGAAGGAGATAGTGCTGTCTTGAACTGCCCAACACAGTTCCTGGGCTGCTCCTGAGATTCTGTGGGGAACGAGAGCACAAGGGGCACTTGCAAAATAACCTGTTGTTCTCACAACTCCCTCACTGCAAAAGACAGATCAGCTTTGGAAGGCACAGGCCCATCAGAAACAAGCCCAGCTGCTGCCAAGCGTCTGTGAGTGGTGGGCAGAGGCACCAGGCACTCGCAGTACCTGAGACACTGGAAGCCAAGGGATGCATCACCATTCCCACAGGGAGTAAAACCACTCCGCACTAAACGATGCTTTGTCGTGTATTTGTAAATTGACTTGTGATACATTATTTAGGAGCTCACATCATAAGACCATCATTCTTTTAGTAGGATTAGGAAATTGTTAAGATCAGGAGGAGCAATACATCATCTTTCCAAAAATAAAACACCTCATGATTTTAATGTGACTTCTTGTTACTGACACACGTGAACAGCCCATGATACCAGAGCCTCTCACTTACCCTGCCGAGGTTCTTAGAGAATGTGACATTTACCCTGCTCCATCCCAATGGATTTCCTTTCACATCGGATCACTGTTGGCTGAGTGTGCTGCTAGAGCTCTAATTTGCATTTCCCAAACATCACGACTCCTTTCTCAGCCCGTTCCGCCCACCTCGTTTGGCGGAGCTCATCCTGCCGTGCGCGGTGCCGGTTCTGCGCTCCCCGCCGGGATCCGACACTTTGCCCTGTGTCACCTCCCGCTTGCTCGGACACACCTTGGGTGTCCCTCCCCTTTCTGTCACCTCGCGTTATCCCCAGCACTCCCCAGGGTTTCTTCCCTCGGCTGCCATGGGAGCTGGTGCCCACAGCCCCTGCCAGGCCCCACAGCTCGCAGCCCTTCTGTGCTGGGATCTGTCAGCCTGAGGTCAGAAACAGCAATGGTTGGGAAGAGCTGGGAGCTGCCTGCACCATGCCCAGCCCGTCCTGGGGAGTGCAGGGGGCTGCTCATGGCACATGAAATCCAGCACCAAGCTTTGATTTCAGCCCACGAGTTTACCTGGCAGAGCTGCTGCTTCTCATGAAGTCCAGCTGGAGATCAACAAAGTCCAGGAGGTTTCTAAGCAGGAGAGATGCAAACACTTCAGTTGTGCTAAGTGGGACTTTCCTAAACCAGCAGTGGGTTTGAGTCTGTGAAGGTGACACAGAACTGCTTTGACATCTCGTTGCCTCAGCTCCTTACAGCTCTGACATATTTTCCCTGAGTTTTTATAAATAACAAGTGCAGAACACACAGTGGTTGTAGGGAACTGGCTCTAGCAGCAAATTTCCCCTAATGGTTTCAGCTCCTGTGGGAAGCAGGATTCTTAACCTTAATGCATTTGTCAAAGAAGCTTTGCTAAGAGATAAAATTAAGCTACTTCTTTTTTCTTTCTTTCTAAATGGTACTAATCAGCTTAACACCGTGAAAGACACCATGGAGAAGTTGCTTTGTAATTTTAGAAAACCTTGGAATCCTGACCTCACCGTGGAATTACCCCAGGGTGCTGTCTCCAAAGCTGTGCGTCGGCAGTGGGAGGGGAAGGAGATGGAGAGGGACACATTGTCCTTCCCGATCTCTGCTGGACATTCTCTGGGTGGGGGTCCCCACGGACCCAATGCACCTGGGATGGACATGGGGACCCCAGGGCAGCACCCAGTGCCCCGGGCTGTCCCCCCAGCACTTGGGGGTCCATCAGAGCTGAGCTCCCTGCCCACAGCCAAGGGAAATGTTTCACTGCTGCGTTTGGGGTTTCTCCAAAACAGGTTTTATGGTAAAGGCACATCAGTGCAAAAAGGGATGTGTCCTGGTCCTGGCCTGTTTGATTCTGGTATAAACAGATAATCTGTTTAATTTAAGGAAAGTTTGCCCAAAATTATTCGTTCCCGAAGTCCAGACATGAGCTTCTGTGTGTTTCCAGCTCCCTGCCCTGATCACAGCATGCATCCGGTCCTGCAGCATCGCCCTGGGAGCAGCGAGTGCACTGCAGCAGCTCCTTGGTGGCCAGCAGGGATGAAAACCACCCTGATACTTAAATAAACCTGCAGATAAATATGGATATTGCAACGGAGCAGCACCCGCCCCCCTCCCGTGCTGCTCCAGCCCTTCCATATGCATTCCCGGCTCCTGGAGTATTTATAACCCCTGGATATGTGCATCTCTAGGAAAGCACGAGGTCGCTGCCAGCCCCTCGCTGGTGTGCAGGGCTGGGGGCAGCAGGGCTCGGGACTGACCCGGACAGGCTCTGCCAGGGTCAGTGCAGCTCCTCAAAGCCCTGCTGGACCCTGCAGCCCACTCGGGAACAGCTCTCTCCCAAAGTGTGAAATCACATTTCCAGAAAAAGGGATCCTGCTGCAAGTGTCTGGGAAACACAAGGTGCAGGAGCAGCTATTTCAGAGTTGGATTTCAAGCCCCAGGCAGTGAATGCCCCGGCAGAGCTGAGATGCAGCAGCTTAGAGACATGTGGAAGGGAACGGAGAAAAAAACCAAGAGAGAAATAAACCCAGCAAGATTCCTCCTTCCTTAGGAGGTTATAAATGTTGTCTTTGGAGGCCTAGGGATGCTGATTAACTTGCACAGGCAGACAAAGACCCTGACATCAATTAAGTACTGCTGATGAGGTGAGGTCAATAGTAATTATAACCTGCTCATATCTTCACACATTAGAGACATGTTTAATCTTTTTATTGAAAAGCTTTTTAGTGAAATTAAGTAGTATGATAATTTCCTGCAGTGTCCTGTTTCTAATTAAGTACGTGGAAAGACAGTGGATTGCACTTCATCAACTCTGGTTCTGTCAATTTCGTGCTAAAGAAATAGGACTTGTTTGGTGTTTTGGCTGTTTGTTTTATTTTTTTTAAAAACGTCTTTTAAGTGGCTTTGAAAAGGGAGCTCACACTTGTATCAGTATTTATACACCCTTTCCGAAACGAGCCTGAGAGTCAATGACCGTGACCCCAGGACAGCCGTACTGTTGTGTTTTCCAGGGCAATCCCTGCTCCCTGTGTTTCTGAGCTCCCGGCGGCACCTGGCGCTGCGGGAGCGCCGTGCTGGCGGTGGAGCGGGAATGCCAGGCTGGTTCGGGAGGAATGTCGTGTCCTGGAGCTGCAGAGGGAGCTCTGCCTTCCACCCGCACTCGCTCGAGCACGGCAGCTTTGCTCCGCGGGCTGCCCGGGGCAGTTTTCAGCCCCGTAGAGCTCTTGCTCCCAGTGCAAGCCCAGTAAGGAAAATCATGGTTTTTCCCAGCTGGGGACTGCATGCCCGGGGGAGCGGCAGCACCGGGTGCCATCGGGGACAGAGATGGGCACAAGTGTGCCAGCTCCTGCCACCGCTGCTAGGCCTTCCGAACAGGGGACCGTGCTGGAGGCGTCCCCCCAGCTCTGTGAACCACCTGTGAAACCTTACATCCCTTAACCCAGGCGGTTCGGAGACAGCGCGGTGGCTAAATATAGCTCTGGAGCAGTGACAGCAGCAGGGTTTGGGAAGAAGTTTTGAAGGGAGGCTGGGAACTGGGAGTGCTGGAGAGGGGGCGTCCGCCAGTTCACGCTTCGCTGCCGGAGCTGAAAGTGCACCCAGGAAAGGCAGCGCAGCTCCTCCTTGGCGCTGCCGGCTGGGAACGCTCCACAGCCCCCCGGCAGCAGCCTGGCATCGCAGTGGGGCTCCCGGCTGAGCTGGGCTGTGCGGGGGCAGCAGGCGCGGAGGGCAAGGCCGCCGGCAGTGCCGGCTGCCAGCCGGGAGCGGGCACGGGCAGCTCTCACGGGCGCTGCAGGGCGTGCCGCCAGCTCGCCCCTCTCAGCTCCTCTCTCTGCTCCTTTCCAGAGCCTGCGGAGGGGTTTGCCCAGAGCTCCTGTTACCTCATGCAGGGGCAGGAGCCATCTGTTGTCATTGCTCTGAGCATCACTGCTCATGCTGCGGGTGCAGGACAATCAGGGGCTGTGCTGGTGCCCCGGGTTTGGGACAGCTGCAGTGCTGCCTGGCCACATCAGGCCTTGTGGCATCATCCCGGGGCTGCTGGTCGTGAGGAAGAGTCCCTGCTCCCACAGGATGAAGCTGCTCTGTCCACCACGAGCTCCTGTACCTGAGCTGGAGAGGCTGCAGCTCGCACACACGGGGCTGGAGCTGGCGGCCCCTCGGCATCCCTGGGACCCACACGTTAGGATGGGCTAATGTGGTTTTTGGATCGTGTTCATTTAATGGTCACTTGGCACCAAGACAAATGTATTAGATTTGTCAGGGAAAGTTTATATCCCAGTTAAGTGGCTTTCACAGAGAGCTGATGGGGTTAGTGCTTCTGACTCAGTGCTTTGCTGCTCCACACTTCCCACATGGTTTGGGGTATCCCCACCATTCCTAACCACTCTTCTGTCCTGATGGCACCATTCCCTGAGCCCAGGGGGCAGCTGGGGGAGAAGCAGATCCTAAAGGCTGGTAGGCTCATATACAACAGTGACCAGAGGGACTGGAACACTTGTGGTGGCTTTGGTGACCCTTAGGAGAGGCAGGGAGTGCCCAGCCAGGCTCAGGGCATCCTGCAGAGGAAAATGGCAGTGCCAGAGCCTCGTCCCCTCTCAGAGGTGTCACTGCCACCTGCCCAAAAAAGCACTTAATTCAACTGGATACAACATGTGAACAGCTCTACAGGTTTGGAGTTGATGAAAAGGAGCAACACACTTTAATCCCTTTCAAAGCAGAGACCTTGGAAACCACTGGAGCCTGACACACCTCTTCAGGTGTTATGTAAAGTAACTGTTCACAGCATGAGCTGACAAATATCATGTACAATATCTAATAATTGGATGGCATTGAAATATGACTCATTTTCAGTGATTCCACGTGGATGTTTATACCCTTACAATGATACTGAGACAGCAGAGCAGAAGCCTCGGGAGGAGCCCTGGCCAGGCGTGTCCCCGTTCCGTGGGTGGCTCTGGGGCACACAGCCCTGTTCAGCCCAGCCAGTGCAGAGCCCCCAGCTGGGTCTGCAGCCAGTCTCACATCCATGGAGCCGTGGCTGCTGCTGGAAGCACCTGGCTCCAAAATCCCTCTGGGAACCACCGTGCCCCAGCAAGGCTCCTCTGGACGGCCTCTGTTCCTGCCCTGTCACCTCTGTAGCTTCAGATCTTGAGTCTGGTGTTTAATTACAGGTGGTGCTGACAGCGGGGTTAGTTACAGCACCGTGCTTCAGCCTGGGGTTTGTGCTCCCTGGCTGCAGCAGGCAGGACCAGTGGTGTGGCTGCAAGGCAAGCACACAGCTCGCACCACTGAGATCTGGGAGCATTTCGCAACCTGCAGATTGTTCCTGGGGTTTGCTGTGTAGATCCTGTCATGAGTTAACTGGAGTTTATCTTAGTCTGAGAGGTAAATTCTTCTGTTCCCTATTTTAAACAATTCAGCCAAAGAGGTAAAGCAAAGCCCAGAATGCAGCCCCTCAGCTCTTGGCGTTGGATGCTGATGAGGACAATGGGGCAGAGTTGCTCTGGCTCCTCTTTCCTTCTGGAGGTTTCCCATCAATGTGAAGTTCCTGACGCTTCTGGATCTGCTTCTGAGTCTTGTGGGTATGGGGGCTTCACGGCAAAGGACAAAGGCCCCATTTGTGCATTGCCAGCGCATTGTGTCCTCTGCCTCCCCATCCTTTACAGGAAAGTATCAGAAATTTGTGTCAATTACAAGTGTAACTTAGAGTTTTAGGGACATGTGCACATGCATGTAGTTACACACACACACACACCCCCCTTAGATCCATCTGTGTGTAGCTGATGGTGTATTTTTAGATGTGGTGTAAATTGATCCTGTTCATGAACTCTGGTCAGTGTGAATTGATCAAGAAAAGGAACAACTGGAAGTTTGTGTTTCTGTGCATTAAATAGAGGGGATTAATTTCTGAGGGTATTAATTTCTGAGGGTTTACTTTGGAATCCCCTCCTGGACTGAGGGTAAAAGCAGGTGAAAAGCCAGGGCCACCTGTGGTGCCACCCTGTGTCACACCACCAGCTCCCAGTGGTTTAGGAGACGTTCCTGGCTGACCTGCACCCGGAGCCCCGAGCTGCTGCAGGGCTTGGCTCTATTTTGGGTGCAGGTAACTATACTTAGGGCTGAGTCATCCCTTCCAGTATCAGTTACAGGAGAGCTTAAATGAGCAGAGCCGATGGGCAAACCCAGGGGCGAAGGATCGGGGCCACGACGCCGAGCTGGAGCCTCTCTGGCGGTGGCAGCAGCCGCGGGTCCGTCCCGCGGGGCACGGCCCCAGCCCTGCCCCTCCTCCTGCCGAGCCCCGCGTGGGGCCAGGGGCTGAACTGCAGCTGCCGGCCGGGAGGTGGGTGCTGCCGCAGCCCAGCTCCATCCCTGCTGGGAGCAGGGCACCCCGGAGTCCCTGCAGGGGTCTCAAAGGCAACATCCCTCTGTGGAGCCATTCCTTGACGTCACCATGGCCTGGGATGCTACAGAGAGCTGCTAAATTCAGCCAGAAATTCAGGTCTGCTTCCTTATGTAGATGCACTAAGGGCAACTGCTCATACGGCCATTTACTGGGGAATGGGATTCACTGGGACTCACTGGTATTTAACCTCTCTTGGTTTTAGCAGCCTGTTGGTGACCCCGGAGCCAAAGCAGCTTTCAGAGCACTCAGTAAGGAGTGTGCCCGAGGCGCTGTGGCAGTGCTGGATGCCGCCGGTGTGGCACCAGCCCTGCCAGCACACAGCACCGAGAAATGTTTTCCTTTGCAGATTTATCCCCGTGCAGAAAGGGAAGGGTAGAGAACATTTTCGTTGAATCACAGCCAAACAGACAAGTCAGCTCCTCCATCTGCTCCCCGGGAGTGTTTGGCTGTTGATTTGCCTCTGTGGGTCTCTCTGGACCTGTTTGCTCTGGGTTGTACAGGACACTAATGGGTCAGGTTTCTTCTGATTTTTTGCTGTTCTCAGTTGTCTCAATCAAGTGACACTTTGCCCAGAGTCTGCAGGAGAGGAAACAACTCAGAAACAAAGGAATATCTTGGTGAAAAGCTGTTCTGTGAGAGCAGAAGTGAGTAGTGAGAGCAGTCTTCAAAACCCAGAGCTTTATTCTGAGTCAAGTCCCTTAAGTAATATCTGAATATTGGCATAATTTGTTTTTAAAAGCATTTAACTTTATTTTTAGTGTGTCAATGTCAAGGTGAATGACAGATTTTCAATCTTCCCTTGGCTCCTCCTGCTTCATGCCCAAAGCTCCTCTCCATCACCCTCTGAGGGGCCAGGAGCCCCTCCATGGGAGAGGAGGAAGAGGAGCAGGAGGAGGAGGATACTGCACCCTCTGGGGCCGGGAGGTGGCGGAGGGGGGGTGACGGGATGGGGGTGACCAGGGGTGATGAGAATGGGGAGGGCAGGGGGAGGGAGCAATCCTCGCCCAGCTCTCTCCCTTCCCCGAAGGACTTTGTTTCAAAACAAGTAGTCTTTTAAAAATCTAGGGCAAGTCAGCCTCCTGCCAAAATTAGTCTTTGTGCAAGAGCATGAGAAGGAATTTTAATGGGTAGCTGGTATGTGGGGATGAGGGGAATGACTGCTTTTACTATCTAAATGCTGTTTAAATAAGGCTGTAACATCAAACAGCTTTGCCACGCTCGCAGCTCTGTTTTACAGGAAGCATCAGTGCCACCGCTCACAAATACACAAGAATGTTAAACAACAACTTTTTATTTGTGCCAAACGTGTCCTGACACATTGCTGAGGAGGAGGAGAGCTGCACTGCCAAGGGAGCACGGGCAGCACCCGGGACCTGCTTCCCTCTGGCCTGGCTGCTGTCCCTGCATTGGAAACTGCTACAAACCCCTGCAAGGCCATTTTTCCTGTTGGATTTGCCCAGTTGCAGCCAAGGGGAGCAGGAGAGGCAAAACCCATCCTGTTGCACCCATCTGGGTCCTGGGGCCCTCTACAGAGCTCACTGTAGGGATGGGGACAGGTATGGGGATATTGATGGGCCAGTAATACCAAATAAATAAATAATTTGCCCTCTACAATGCAGAGCTTAGTTATCTTCAATGCATGACTGAACTACTCTGGTGTTTTTACTGAGGGTGTTAAAACTCAATAGTCTGCTCAGAATTTAACTTCTGTGGAGTCTTAAGAGTACTCTTTACTTCTGAAATTAACAATAACATAATATTTGGTACAAAAACTGTGTTATAATCCCCAAGAACTTCTCCCTGCTGGGTCCCAGAGAGACCAAGTGAGCAAGCCCTCATCTGTTGGTCCCAGGGCTGTGCCCCAAGCGCCTGGCATGTGCATTTGGGATGCTTGGCTGCCTGCAGGAGCATCCCTTCCCCTCCTCCGCCAGTCCCTTGGGTCTGTTTGGGCGATACCAAGGGTGGGTGTCCCCCTGCCTCTGCACAGCTCCTCCACACCTCTGTCTGGTCCCAGCACCTGACACTCGTCCCAATGCACTGAGCCGGCCGCTGGCTCCATGGCTGGGTCATTTCTCAATCACTGTCTTGGAGAAAAATCAGTTCCCTACAAAAGGCCATTATTCAGAGTGGAAGGAAATGCATTTGTGACCAAGCTGCCCGGCTTCAACAGGGAAATCTCTGTTAGTACATGCCTGAATGCCAGCACAGCACGGGGCACAGCCCTGCCACCCACCAGGAACCAACCTGACCTTGAACACTTCCAGGGCAGAGGCAGCCACAGCCTCCTGACAAACCTGTGCCAGCGTTATACCACTCTCATCACAAAAGTTAGGACCTGGCTTTGGTTAAGAATCAAACCAGAGTGAGGCTCTCGCCTGGCTGGGGAAGGTCCCTGGGGGCAGCAGAGCTCGTCCTGATGGGGTTCAGTCCATCCCAGGGCACTGCCCCAGCTCCGGGAGGAGGGTGCAGGGCAGATCCTGCTGCTGCTGCGTGGAAGAGACATAAACTGAAGGGAGGAGTCTTCTATGAATTATTAACATAAACAGCTCTGGTGTTCCTTGGCTGTAGGAAATGCCAGGAAGGGTAATTGGTGTTTCCAGAACTTTAAATGAGCAGATTTTCTGATGATCACTTAGGGATGCAAGGATGCTCCCACAGGCAGGCAGCAGTCACTTGGGACCCTGGGAATGGGTTTCCTGGTGGGATGCTCTGCCTGGTTCTCGTTTGGGATATCCAGCTTGTACTGGGGCTGCAGGACATGGTGCTGGCAGCTGTGGCAGGCCATGGGTAACACCAGAGGGGTAACACCACTCCCCAGGGCGCACTGTGTGGGGCTGTGTGCCCCGGGGGACATAAATACACCCAACGCTGCGCTGTCGCGGTGCCTGGCACAGCCAGCCGCGGCGGGGCAGGCGGCCGCTGGGTGCTGGTGCTGGTGCTGGGGCCACAGACACGGCCCAGCCCCAGCGGCCCCGAGCGGCCCCGAGCGGCCCCGAGCGGCCCCGCGGGGATGCCGGCCAGGCCTGGGCACCAGCTGCCCCCATGGCTGCCTGTGGGGGCTCGGGGCAGACCCCACGGAACGTGTCCCTCCTGCCCCTGGCCTCCGAGCGCTGCCTGCTCCCAGCCCTGCCCAAGCCCAGCTCCATCCGGAGCCGCATTCCCGGCATCTCCCAATGGAGCCAGGGCCTGGTGCTGCCAGCAGAAACCCGAGCTGCACAGTCTGAAAACCCCTATTTATTTAATTATTTACCTGTTCCACCCAGGCTGGTCTTTGCTTTCCAAATGCTGTAAATTAAAGTTTAGAAACAAATATCCCCCGGGTCCATGCGCTGCCTCACCTCTGCCAGGGTCACAAACATCCTTTGCCCGCTTGGGCCAGGGCTAAAGGAAGCCATTGTGGGTGGACTTGATGATCTTGGAGACCTTTTCCAACATAAATTACTCTGTGATTTTGTGGAACCAGAGATAAATGCACAGTCAGCTCAGATATTAAATCTGGTGTGCACACATTGCCTGAGTCTGCTCCTGTCAAACACAACCAGCCAGAGCAGGGCCCTGGACCTGCCTGACTTGGAGCATTTAAAGCTTTACGTGCTGATGAGGCCTTCAGGCCTCGGCAGGTTTTGGAATGGAAAGGAAATTTTGGAAAGGCATGGAACAGCATGATTTGTTGAAGACGGAATTAATTTACTAGTAAGAAAATACAATTTTAATGGAATAATTTTTATGGGTAGATAAACTATTTGCATGAAGGGCAAAGATAAATGAAGAGGAAGAAAATTAAGAGAAAGGTAAATAAATCTTAAAATAAATCAGGTGAAATCAATGAAGTACGAATATGAACCTGCAGCTATCCTACATGAGGAGGGAACAGAATGAAATTGCACATGGTGTGAAGTTGGGGCAGCTGCAGGCAGCAAGACGAGACAATGGCATGGAAATACAGCCCAACATAAAACCCAAAATACCTCCATGGCAAGAAAGACACAGCTAACAGAGGGGCTCCATGTTTTAATCAGATTTCACATGTTAAGCTGTTTGGGAAGGAAGAGTCACTCAACATCCTGCAAGGAAACCAAGACACAGCAGCCATTGCCAGAGGGGAAAAGGCAGCTTCTGTAGGATAGATTTACCTTTGATCTGCACAGGGAGAGGGACTGGGAGCAGGTTCCTCTCTGGCTGAACACTGGGAATGGGAGGGGGCTTGGAGTGGGTGGAAATGGGGCAGCAAGTCTGCCTGCTGCTTCTGGAACTCTACAGTGTGACCCTGGTTTGTGCCAGGTTTTGTGCCTGGTTTGTGCGGACACGGTGACCCCAAACATCCCGGAATCATGGAATGGCTTGGGTTGGAAGAGACCTTAATGCTTATACAGTGCCACCCCCTGCCATGGGCAGGGACACCTTCCACTATTCCAGGCTGCTCCAAGCCCGGTCCAGCCTGGCCTTGGGCACTGCCAGGGATCCAGGGGCAGCCACAGCTGCTCTGGGCACCCTGTGCCAGGGCCTGCCCGCCCTCACAGGGAACAATTTTCTTCTAATACCTAATCTCTATCTACTCTCCCTCAGCCTGAAGCCATTCCCCCTTGTTCTGTCACCACATCTCTACATGCCTCCTTTGTCTTTGAAGGCTAAGCATCACTCATTTATTCACTTATTTTGATTCTCATTTGGTCTGCCTGGTTCCTCTCAAGGTTTTAAATTTTGTATCTTTTGCAAGCCTTTTATTATCTATTTTTAAAGACATATCACTGCCGGAAGAATCTCCTGGAAACATGAATTAACAACACAAAAGGCAGAAGGAGTGTTTCATAATGTTACTGGGGCGGCTCCAACACGCACCACTCGGTGCCGTGGTGCAGCACCAGCAACGCTGGGCCACACTTCTGCTGCCACTAAAAATAGTTGCAACTTCAAACCCAAATATATTTTTGTTCATTAAAATTATAGACAAATAAGAAGATTTTTTACTCTTTAATTAAAGCAGATACATAACCTGAGTGTAAATAAAAGGTAGCACTGTCCCTGCAGATGTCACAGTCAGATTTCTCTAGAGTTTACAAAAAAATTGAACTTAACAATACTAAAATCACAGCACACCAGAAAAAGAAACATTTTCACATATGCCCTTGGAACACACAGTAATTCACAGCCACATGCCAAGTCATAAGTCCTATGTCTTCAAAGTGTTTGAAATTGCTGTGCCCGTGCAGTCGGGCCCCAGACAGTCCCAGGAGTGCCTGGAGCCCCATGTCCTTCCTCACCCAAAAAGAGGAGGACACCAAGCTTGGGGAAGCTTCCCGTGACCCCTCCTGGGGCTCACATGGCCCAGCGCCGGGGTTTGGCTGTGGGGCTGCCCTGTGGAGCCAAACCCTCGGCGTGTCCCTGGCGGGGCAGAGGCAGCAGCTGCTCTGCAGCACTCGCACGAGGGCTGGCAGCCACCAAAACAGCCCTGCAGCTTCCCCAGCCCCTTCCACACAGGGCAGGGGTGGGCACCAGGTTCACCAGCACACCCAGGGCACCCTCCTGCTGAAAGCAGGGCCAGGTGCTGCTCATTCCCCACCCTGCTCATGAGTTCATTAATTTGGTGTTAAATGAAGTGGATTAAAACAAAAAAGTCCAGGGTGCCGTGTTATGCAAATGTACGAAGTGACAGCAGTTCACGTGTGGGTTTCATGCTGACTTCATGTTGAGTTAAAGATATGTCAGAGTTATGGGCATAAATGGGAAAAAACATTAACCCATGAGCTGCAAGATGCAAATACAGCTCATGAATGAGAATTTGTGTTGACGTGGATCTGGCAAATGTTAAGCTCTAAATAACTGTTTACTTCAAACTTCGTGGTGTCTTAAGTGAATGATTTGTAGTTAGAAGATTCCCAAACATACCCAGGGGGAAAACAGGTTACAAGCATAACCACAAAATCAGAACAAGTTTAATCTCATTTGCTAGTCAAAGATTGCACAGCATGAGGGAAGGGGGAACTTTTAGGTGGTCACAGTAGTGAGATAATGAGCTGAATCTTGTCCCTAGTAATCACAACCCACCGTTGTCACTGATTATTAATTACCAGCCCAAAGGCTGGAGCTGCAGTTGTATTCTCTTTGCATATGGATGGATTAGAAACTCCAGGTGAGTGGCTCAGGGAAAGGCCTCTTCAACTACACCCACCTCTGAGGTTTATGGATAATCACAGGGATCACCTTGGGCCCCCAGTGCTGGTGGACTGATTGCCTTCCACAAGTCCATCATAGGAAGGATCAGTTTCATGACAGACTCTGGGAGCTCCCCAGGAGCTCATGGCTCCAGCCCTCGCTCTGCCTGGAGATCTGCTTGGGTGCCCAATCCCCCAGCTGACCAGCATTCTCTGAGGTGGGACGCCCAACACGTGGTTCTGGCATGTTTCAGGTAAAAAGGAGGTGTGGGAGCAGCCAGGAATTTGGTGGGATTTCGCAACGGCTCCAACTGCCCCATGCCAAATACAGCAAGGCTTGAAAACCGAGCAGGAGCTCTACAGGAGGTTGTGAGCCTCAGCCCCACGTCCCAGCGGGATCCAGCGGTGGCTGTGACAGCTCGGTGTGTGCAACTGGGACTCACACAGGGCGTGGAGCGAGGTGTTACCTCTGCAGGGCACAGGAGCTGCCAGGTGGAAAATCAGCTGCGCGTAAAACGCGTTTAATGACCCTGCTCGGCGTGCGCCGGGAGGCTCCGAGCGCTGCTTCCTGCCACGGCTGCTCGGCAGTGACAGGGACCTTCAGGCAATAAGGCGTCCCATCAGACTCGGCGATGGCCCGGTGGATCATCCGGCCACCCGCACCGCTGCCTCTGGCCGGGCCGGTGCCCCGGGGCGAGCGGGGGAGCAGGGCCGCGCCGCAGGTGTGCGGGGGAAGCACACACTCTCGGGGCCCCAGCGCTGCCCGCTGCCCGCTCGGCTCTGCCTGGCCCGTCCGGACACGGCTCCCGCCCCTCTCCTCTCCTCTCTCCTCTCTCCCGCTGCCGCTCCGGGCCCGTCCCCCTCGGATTCCCTGCACACCAGCAGGAGGTGGCCAGCTCTGCCACACTGAAGAGCCATAGTGCAGAAAGACTGCCAGGAGCTGCACAAAGCCCGACCTGGGCGTGTGGGTCTGCATTCTGCTGGGGCCGCCTGGGACCTTTTGTCAAACGTGAATTAGTGGAACATTTTATTTCCTAACTGAAAGCAAGAAATTGACCACGAAATGTTTGGAAACGAACAGGATTTTCAACACAGAGAAGCAGATTCAAATAATATCCTATTTTTATGCTCCCTCTCCGTGTAATTCATCTGCCATTCCAAACAAGACGTGCCTCAGCTGAATGAAGCCTCGAATAATCACATAATAGGAGAAGTCATTTATTGTGAATCAGGCTCTTTCTGTGGTATATAAATAGTCTGTGCTGTTCCACAGGCTTTGTCAGTCAGGATTAATTAGCAATTGACCCTTGCTTGAGATTTCTTCACTACCTCTACATTTTTCATAGGGCTAAATGAGCTCTCCACATTGCTTTAAGAGGCTTCCTAAGCTGGAGCTTCATTTACCTCTAGGCTATAAATCAGTAGTTTAATTTATCACTAGGTTACATATCAGCAGTGAATAGTCAGGGTGGAATTGAGTTTATTATAAAGGTGTTCTGTTAGAAGACACAGTATTACAGTGATTGAAACATGCTCTTCAATTTTCCATTAATGCCCAATTCTGAATATGACCACGGAGAACCACACTTTACAAACTTTACATTTAGCATTCTAATAAATAACTTCAATAAATAGGGACTCTGCAGAGGAAGCCATACATGTGAACAGAAGCTGCTTAACAATGTTGTCATAAAATAACTAGAGCTACTCTCATTTGTAACCAATCACTGGAAATTGGTAAGTAAAATATAAATATTTTACTCTTACGATGCAGACCAGAGGAACAAAGATCTGTTAAAAATCACCCTTAGGATTACATCGAACTTAATTTTGTACACTAAATTCATAATTCAGAGCATGCTTTTATACCGCTTTTAGCACAAAAAATTTTCAAATACATTTATTAAAAATATGAGAAACGAGTGAGACTGCCCATGTAGAATTTCATCTGTGCCTGATCACTAGCTCTTGTGTTATACAATGTTGCAGTTTGCCTAATTTTGGATGAACTATTCCACATTTGGAAAGATCTATATTAAAAGGCCGGATTTAGTCTGTAGTATATTGCAACATCTTGTTAATACCGTAAAGTATTTGTCAAAGTACAAAAAAATTGATTCCCCCCAATTACTGTTTTATATATATAATATATATATAATCCATTTGTATTATCCATTTTAAGAGTTACTTTTCTTGGGACAGGACTCTTGTGTGACCTGTAAAGGCTGCAGGAACAGAACCACCCCGGTACCGCGGG